>PVKU01008998.1:6223-66948 GCA_004027475.1 Anoura caudifer | reverse complement strand
CAAGCCCTTATTATATGAAATGTTAAAGGGACTTATCTAAGAAAAAGAAGATAAAAAATATGAACAGTAAAAAGACAGCAAACTCACAGGTATTAACAACCAGACCTAAAACAAAAGCCAACTAAGCAAACCACTACAACAGGAGCAGAAACACAGAAATGGAGATCACATGGAGGGTTAGCAACAGGGGAGTGGGAGGGGGAGAGAGGGGGAAAAGGTACAGAGAATAAATAGCATAGACGGTAGCTAGAAAATAGACAGAGGGAGGGTAAGAATGGTATGGGAAATGTAGAAGCCAAAGAACTTATAAGTATGACACATGGACATGAACTAAAGGGGGGAAATATAGGTGGGAGGGGGTGTGCAGGGTTGAAGGGAAGTGAAGGTGGGGAAATGGGACAACTGTAATAGCATAGTCAATAAAATATATTTTTAAGAAAGAAAGTTAAAAAACTGTCTACATAGTTATAGATCCAGGACACTAACCTTTTTTGAGTCAAATATGTTTATTTACTCAGTGTACATAACAGGTTTCATTGCTTTTCAAAAGAATCTTTCTATAATCAGGTGCCATGATGCACTTTTGAGTGAATAACAGTCATTTAAAATATGCATTCATATTGATTTGTGCCAAACATGTAAATCTTCAGCCCAGTGAAATCTTATTACATGCTATCAGACCTAATGCTGTATTTCAAGTGACAAATATGAAGTAAGGGTAGGGATCAAACACACAAGTTTTAGAGTTAAGTGGATTCATAGCCTAGCGTATCTAATACCAGATCTGAGATTTCAAGCAAGGAACAACAACCTCCTGAGTCTCACTAGTAAAATGGGAATAATATCTATTTTACTGTGATATTGTAAGAATTGATTATGTATATGAACAGTGTTTAGCCATGGACTCAGCATATAATAAAAGTTCGATATAGCAGTGACTTCTTTTAAAACAGGCTCATATGCACTTTTTCTAATGTATAAATGTTGTGAGGTATTCATTCACCTCCAGTGGGATGAAAACTCACTCTCTTGCTTTCACAGACTTCTAAAATCCCAAGTGATTTTTTTTTTTTTTAATGCTAACTAGATTCTGCTACAGAGTTGTAATTTTGATTAAATGAAGAGGTCATCAGTTAAAGCAGTTAGCTCTGTACTTCCACAGTCTTCTCCCCATCCCAGCTGTCCAATATTCTAGAACCCTTCCCACCCATCCCCCACCCCCCTCAAAGAGAGCAGATCTAGCAGATCTAGCGCCTCTGTTGCTTACTCAATGTGTATCTCCTTACTAAACTTACCACTAGTGAATGTGTTACAATGACAGAGAAAAAGCATGTTATTGCCTATTTGAAGTTTATAAAGAAAGAGATAGCGGGAAGACAAATTTTAAAGAAGGATGAAGGATAAAGAAAACTGGTCTTATTTCGTAAACCCTACACCAACTTAACTGATTTCAAATTATTCCAAGGACCCAAACTATCAGGCAATGTACGTCACACTCACTCCAATATTCCAACACATAAAGAAGCTGACAAAAATTCAAAGGAAATCATGACTCTTGCAAAACAAAAGACAAAGGGCATGTAAATATCATAATTCAAATGGGAAACCTGCCTGATAGTCCCAGCTCAGCACAAGGCTTTCTACATCTCCTTGACATCAGTCAGCGGGATGTCAGCTGTACATAAAGTGGTTTTGCTAAGGGATGTGAAGAAAGCACAAGTGTAAAACTTACTCCTGATCTTCAGGGAGTTTACAACCCTGCTGGAGAGATTAGCTGTGTAACTAACACTCCAGGGCAGTCGGTGAAACATGACAGACGAGTTAGCAGGGACCTTGAAGGCGAAGAGTTCACAGTTAGTGATCATTTGGAGGTAGGGGCTTGTCAGGGAAGACTTTAAGATGGGAGACGTTAGCTAAACTGAACTGTTGGGTAGGGTTTTAGATGGGTGGGCAGGTACGGCGTTAAGGGCAACAGGCTCCGGCTAGACACGCCACGGTGGCGCGCGGGGAGGGCCTGCCGAACCTCTTGGGGCCTGGCGCGTGCGCAGTCCAAAGCTCAAGCCGGGCGCACGGCTCTTGGGAAGCCAGCCAGGACCCGCGAGCGCGAGACCCCGCGCTCCAGGGCGGGAAGGGCTCACGCATGCGTAGTTTGGAGCTCAGGCTCCTCGGGCTGGGGAAGGGGAGGTGGAGTTTCCAAGAAGCTACTTGACCCGTTAGCAGCCGTAGCCATGACGGCGCGCTCGTCGCCCTCAGCGCTCCCTCGGCCCTCTGCCCGACTTTCTGGGCCCAGGTCCTCACGTGTTGGGCGGGGAGCTGTGGTACACGCAGTGAGCAGCGAGGCCTCGGGTCTGGCCGGCGCAGCGGGGGAGGGCGTTGTGGACGAAAGCAATATATCCAGGCGGGGTGGAAAAGAGTTAGGGGGCCGGCGAGGGCTAGAGGGGGCAGCTCCGGCTCAGGCTACCCTCCTCAGCGCGCCCAAGGGGTCCGAGCGGCTAGAGGGCATCTCGGTAGGGGAGGCAATGGTGACCCGGACGCAGCTGCTGGAGGAAGAGCTGAGCAGCCTAAAGGAGGAGCTGGCCCTGTGTCAGGTATCGAGGACTCCTGTCGCCGGCCTTCCCTCTCCACAGCGGGGCCGGGGCCTGTGGGGAAGCGCGACCCTCTTCCTGTGCCTTTGGCTGCGTAGCGGCGCGGGTTGGGGACTCAGCCGCCCCACCCGGCGGCGCTCCCTGCCGGCTCCCACACCCAACGCTGCTCGTTTTCGGCGCTGGAGGGACGCTGTCGCCTGGCTGTCCTACGGCTGCCCCTCTCTGGACACCGGCCGGGCAGAGTTCGTCTGGGTTCCCCGGGTTTGGCTTCCTTCATTTGGATACCACCAGAAGGAGCAGTCCTACCGTGCACCCGAGCCCCCAGGCCCAAGTTCTCCGTCATAACCGTAGTGGTACTTGGTGCAGCAGGAGTGGAGTGCAGTGGACGAGTTGAAGTGTTGACTAGGAAAGTTTAAACACTTATTAAAATAAAATCCACCGATAAATGAGACTGTTTAATTTTCAGACCCACTCTTGTCCTTGTTCTTAAGTCAACTTAAATAGTAAACACAGGCCAATAATTTTTAGGGAGACTTGGGCCTGGAACTTTAACACAAAGTAGATGATACTTATTAACCAGTCATGCTAATTCCATAGTCCTTGAGTGAGACATTTCATTTTCATGTCATTTACCAGATCAATTGCGTTAAAATCACTTTCCTGTGATTTGTAGAGTGTGTATACCGGAGATAACTCGACTCACGTCCAGAGAGATATGATTTCCCTTTACTTTTTCATTCTTACCATTCCTCTGTGATTTAACCAGAAACTTTAGACCGGATTGCGTAATTAAATGTTGAGAATTCACTCAGTAGTAGAAATTTGAGTCACAGTCTTCAGGATAGAACCAATTAGGAACTGTGTAACACCAAGGTATCTTTATGAGTGGTACTATCAGTTTAGATGAATAAAAATTCATGAAATTCATTCTTTTAGAATTTGTTTTATTGGATTATTTTGACCCTTTTGGAGGTCCTTGCTGACTGAGTCAAGGCTTTAAAAACAGGAAAATTTTTTGAAATTGAATATCCTTTCTTAAACAGGTGGGTAGATATTAGGTGGCTACCTCCTTTTTCTGTTTTCTGTTTCCTTTCCCATTTTCTGTTCTTCAGTGGTTAAGGACCAAAGAGGTAAATAGCAGATACTAATGAACTGAAGCATGTCATCTACACACCTCAGCCTTGGGTAGTTTAAAGATTGGAAACCATGATAAAAGTCTTTGTTACTTTGTCAGGTCCTAAGATTCTTGTTTGCCCATAGATCTACACTCTTTCCTCTAGACCCCTCACCGTATATTTCCCATTGTGCCCTTAGTTACTAAGGAACTAAGATATTTGCTTTTTATGACTGAATTGATTAAGACAATCAGTTTGAAACAGCCCCATGACCACCTCCCCTCCCCCAAATTCATTCACTACTATATTCTTTAAAAAATGTGGCTTCAAACATGGTGCTGACCTTTGTGACCTTGGACATATAGTGTAAGAACAGAGATGGCCATAATTAGTCTAGAACAATGGAACTTGAGATTTTTGTAATATTGACACTATTAGATAATCATAGGCATTCCAGTAATGTGAGACAAGATTAATAGTATCCCATACCATAAAACTTCAGTCAAACCATCCTCCTGCTCTTTGGGAAACATGGGAAACAATAATGAACTTCAAATTGTTTTGTGAAAAGGTATTTAAATAATTAAATATCCACTTTTTTTTTAACTTACTCTTCCATTTATTCAGCTAGAAATCATACCACTCAAGAATATGTATTATTTGCCCTGTATTTTAAAAATCTTTACAAAATTGTAACCCAAAATAAGAAATTCATTTTACATTTCATCCTAGTAAATATACAAAACATACATGTATATGTAATTTCAGAAAGATGATTTACTCTGTTATTAACTCTGATATTTTCTTTTAAATTCTGTTCCTTTAGAAAATGCAGCTCAGATTCACTAAATTTCACAACCTAGTAAAGGGTTAAATATACAGTTTGGGGAAAAGAACTTTGCTAATTAGTCTGTGGTTATAATTAAAGTTTCATTTAGGTTAGTTTTTTTTCCACATTCAATTTACAGGAATTTAATTATATGTACCTGGAGAAATAGAAAAGTTGAGTGATACCTTATACCAGTCCTCTCCATAGGATGACTCAGAATAAGCATGTAAAAGAAATAATCTCAGTTCCAAGTGTTTCTCTGAATGTGAGAATCTTATCCTACTCTATGTGATAGTATATTTAACTAAAACTTTTTTTTTATATGGCTCCAGATTAGCAAGCACTGTACACATAATGCTTAGTTGAAAACATGATTAATTATAATGTGGTAGAAAGGCTGTCTGCAGTGGACTTACTGAAGATAGGATGTTAGCTTCCAAATGTAGTTTTTTCCTAAGAAATGTTTAATGATGCTCGAAAGGGTAGATTTAAGTCCATGACATTTATGTGTTATTCATTGATTTAGAACCTAACTTCACCTTACTCTTAATTTCGATTGTATATTTCAAGAATGTGTTCTATTACCTGGGCCATGGTGGCTCAGTTGGTTGGAGCTTTGTTCCGTAACTAAAGTTGGTGGGTTCAATTCCCAGTCAGAGCACAAACCTAGGTTGTGGGTTTGATCCCTAGCCCAGTTGTGTCCTGGAACAACTAACTGATGCTTCTGTCTTGTTTCAATGTTTCTCTCCCTTCCTCTCTAAAAGCAATGAAAAAATAGTCCTTAGATGAGGATAAAAAAAATGTGTTCTATTTATGATAAAGGATGATGTGGGTATGTGTATGTACACATTTGTCACCCCTTACAGAATATCAGATGAGAAAAAGTATATAATATATATGTATATATAAATATATTTCCACATATGTGTGTATATATCTCAAAGCTTATTTCCTTTTTTAGTAGCAACCAAAAATATTTATTACAGCTGTAAAGCAGTTTCAGGTAAAAAATTACTTAGGGCATTTAAATGAAATATATATTCATTATTCCAACTTTAATGATGAAACTTAACTTTCATAGCAGCATGTGATGTTGGAATTAAGAGTATTTGATGAGAGAGCTCATGCAGTTATATTTTTTGTTAGATATTTATCTGTGTTGTAAACTTGTTTAGTCATTCACAAAGAAAAATTGAAAACATGTTATGTAATTGGAATCTTTTTCATTATTAGTATCTGTATTCTAGTAGATGAATATTTTTGTGCGAGTATTATTCATAGTAATAATTTGAGTGGCTACTTTATGCTACACTTTATAATTAAACTTGTATTGTTCTCCCTGAGTTCTGATAGGCAAATTATTTAAATATAGGAAATAGATTTCATGTATTTGTTGAATTCATTCCTCCAGTAAAGTCAATTGGGGGCCTATTATGTTGCCAGACACTAACTTAGGTGCTGGGAGAGTAGATACCCAGTGAAAAAGACAGTTTTGGATGTCTGTGAAGTGGATATTTATTTCCATGCTGGCTGATAAGTAAAAGTCAAAGCTAATTCACCACGAAAATAATTTAGGCCCACATCCCCTAGCATTAGTCAACTCATTCAGAGGCTAAGTTTAATAAATGTTGTGAAAAAGAGTAGGATTTTTTAATTTAAATTTTAAATTATTTGATTCTGTGTAGAAGTTTTGTATATAATAAAGAAATTTTATGAGTAATTTTTAAAGGTTTTTAAAATTTTTAAAAAACGTAATGTTCAAAGGAAGGGAAAATAATAAAGACGATGTTATTGGCAATGGTTAGTTGTCTTGTTTTAATGTCTGGAATAGTTTCGAAACTAGTTTTGTGTTTGCTGGGGTCTTTATTTCTCTTTGTGTATGAAAGGAGGTCTTTTTAGTACTGAGAGCTATAATCCACATTGAAGAGGACATAGCATTTAAATACCTTAGAAACTCAAAAAAACTAATAACACTAGTCCCACAATCCATTCATAGCATTTTATTGTTCACAATAGAACTTTTTTTTTTCTAAATTGGGTATCACTTATATGTGTGAGTATTTTTAGGTGACAAAGAAAATCTTAATACTGTTGCTGACCATAAATGAAAGAAAGAAGTTAATAATGAAACTTTAAAGAAATTTGGAAATTAGCAAGGTTTTCCTGAAATGACTTTTGGGTATAAATTGTAAATAATAAAGTGTTTTGGAGGACTCTTATCTTCTGGAGGAGGGTTTTTTTTTCTCCGGCCTCTATAATAAAAAAACAGCTTAAGGAGAATTTATTATTTCTTTTTGTTGGGGATTGAAAAGGAGATGTGAAATAACCATAACAACAGTAAAAAGAAAAAGAAAAAAGGGTAAATTAAGGTGCAAGGGTTTTTTCATCAGTTATTTATTGATTTATTGTAATTTTCACTGCTAGAGCTAAATTTTTTATTACTAAGTCATACTTATTGAAGCTGAAGTAACTCCATTATTTTATAAATGTTGAAAACTTTTTTTACATTTTTATTTATATTAATCTTTCTTGCTTGGTATTTTAGGTGGAAAAGTTGAGATGAAAATACATGTCAATCTTTGCCATTTTATTTGGAAGCAAACTATAAGATAAATTTATAGATAATGCTGGTTTCAAGAGATTTTATTTTTTTAAAAATAGATTAGAGCACATAAAGTTGTAGTAGCATACTTTTTCCCTTTCAAGCAAATTATGAATGTGTATATATGGGGTAGGCAAAAGTAGGTTTACAGTTGTTTGTATGGAAGGTAATACAATAATTAATAAACCATACAAGAATAAACTGTTTCTTGCACTCACAATTCTAAACCTACTTTTGCCCACCCCTGTATTGACATTTCTTGTCTTTAACCCAAATGTTGAATTCTTACTTTTAAAAGGATAAAGTAAAGCATGATGGGTAAGAATTATTAGATAGTGCTCGCCAGTACTCATGCTATCAAAAGCATATAACAAACAAAATAGAGCAAAGATTTGAGCGTTAAAAAATGAAAACTTAAAATTTTAGAAGTATAGGTAAATATATTTCTAATATTGGAGTAGAGAGGGCCTTCTAATTGGTACATAAAATTCACAAGTTAAGAGTAGAAAAGATGGATAAATTTGAATATATGAGGTTTATAACTATCTTCTCAAAGAATTCATCATAAAGCTAAATAAGCAACAACATACTGGGAAAAATATAACAGAATTGGTAGATATAAATCTAATTTTGAGATTTCTAATAACACTTCTTATATTTTACTGGTAGAACATAGTTACATAGTCCACAAGCAAGAGAGGCCAGTCCTTTGATTGGGCAGAAAAGAGCCAAAATGTTATCTGTTACTAATGAGGGGGAGAATGGATGATGGAGAGATTTACAAATAGAGATAAACACAAGTAAATACAAACAAACACAGTATTTTTAAATGTGCTATGAAAAAAGTAAACAGGGTAAAGGGTTACCAGAGACTTATCTGTTTTGGTGGCTATAAATATAATGGAGAATAATCTACATGAAAATCTGGTGGATAGTACATGTACAAAGGCCTTGGTACAGGTAGAGCAAGAGAGTCATTGTGAACAAGGGGGAAAGTGTTAGATGAAGTCAGACAGGTATGTATGGGGCCAGATAATGTGGGGTCTTGTAGTCTTGGTAAAGAGTTTGGATTCTTTTCCTAATTGACAGGAACCCATTGGAGGATTTTGAGTTGTAGAGAGGCTAGGGTACCATTGTGGGGAACTGGGCAAGAGATGGATTTGATTTGGATGAAGGTGATAGTGATGGAGGAGTTGGGAAGTGGTCAGAATTAGGATACTTTTGTAGGTAAGGCCATAGGATTTACTGATGGTCTGGGTGTGAAATGTGAGGAAAAGAGAGCAACCCAGATTGACTCCTAGGTTTTAGACCTTTGAACAAATGAGTAGGTGGTGTCATATTCTGAGACACAGAGGTGCAGATTTTTGAAAGCATAGGAAATTGAACATTTTATTTTGGGTAAATTAAATTTGAGATACCTCTTAGGTATTCAAGTGGAATTATTGAGTAGGCATTTAGAGATTCCAGTCTGCATCTAGGGATGGAGGAGACAGCTAGAGAAAGATGGGGGAGTCATCAGTGTAGAGTTTATATGTAAAATACAAAACCATGGGATTAAATGAGGTCACCTAGGGCATTGGTTCTCAATGCTGTGTGCATAGAATTACCTCAGGAGCAGCTTTTTTTTTTTTTTTTTTTTAAGATTTTATTCACCATATTTAGTTTTAGAGAGAGAAGGGAGGCAGAAAGAGAGGGAGAGAAACATTGATGTGCAAAAGATGGATCAACGGATTGACTCCTGCAGGCCCCCAATTAGGGATCTTGCTGGAAACCCAGACAGGTTCCCTGACCAGGAATGAACTAGTGACCTTCGACCTTCGACCTTCAATCTTCAGCCTTGCAGGCCAGCACTCAATCCACTGAGCCACACCAGTCAGGGCATCTCAGAAGCTTTTAAAAAGTACTTGAACCTTACCTGAGACCAGTTAAATCAGAATCTCTAGATAGTCACTGTTAAAAAAACAAAACAAAACAAAAAACTCCCCAAAAGTGATTCCTAATGGTCAACCAGTGTTGATAACTGGCCTAGGCTTTATGGACGGAAACTGTTCATTGTCCATTTGGATTTGGCTATGTAGAGGACCTTGAAAAATGATTTTAGCATAATAGTGGGGAGGGAACTCTGACTGGAGGCGATTGTAGAGTGAATGAGAGGGAAAGAAATGGAAACAGTGATTATAAGCAGTTCTTTCAAGGAATTTTGCTGAAAAGGGAGATAAAAATAGAACCATAGCTAGAGGACAGTTTCTGTGTAGAGCAAATTTACCTTGATTTTCAGCATTTCAAAGTTTTTACCCTAAAATGTGAAGGGTAGAAATAGTAAAAGTAAATGTAGGTTACCAGTATAAGAACTTTTTAAAATAAAGCTTTTTGCTATATTTTTAAGAATCTATTTTATAGTTATAATACTAACAATCATTTAATTTTTTTTGTTTTTAATTTAATGTCATATATTGTCTTCTCTGTTATAGCTACAAAGTAAGTTCATTTAAAATGTCTTTTATTTCTTTAAGGCTGATAAAGAATTTGTATGGTCTTTGTGGAAACGTCTCCAGGTGACAAACCCAGATCTCACACAAACAATTAGTTTGGTTGTAGAAAGGTAAGCTCCCAAATTATTTTTTCAAGAGTATTTGGTGTGTTGAATTTGTTTCTGTTCATTATTAAAATTAAAACTTGGCACTAATCCTTTAATTCAGTGATTTACAACCTTTTTCACCTCATGGCACAAGTAAACTAACAATTAAAATCCTATGGCACACCAAAAAAATCTGTTTTTTGCCAATCTAACAAAAAAAATAGGTATAATTTTGATTCATTCATACCGGATGGCTATTGTGTTGACTGTTGTCATTAAAAAATGTTTTTAAATCCTCATCGGGCGATATGTTTATTGATTTTAGAGAGAGAAAAACATTAACATCGATGTTAGAAATAAACATTGACTAATTACCTCTTGTATGCACCTTGACTGGGAATCAAACCTGCAGCATAGATATATGCCCTGACCAAGGATCAAACCCACAATCTTTCGTATATGGGATGACTCTCCAACCAACTGAGCCACATGGCTAGAGCACTTGTCATTTTTTTATTTGACAGTCTAAGGGAGAAGAGGTCAGTGTCCCTGACTAAATAGTCAGGTATTGCATATTTTAAAAATTCTTGTGGCACACCCACCGTGCCTTTTGCGGCACATTGGTTGAAAATCACTACCCTAAAGAGATGTATTTAATTTCTAAATGAATATGGAACATGATAAAATTATTGCATTTATTTCAAGAATGCCAGTTTACCAGATAATGTAGATAAATAGGTCATATCTCCTGCTCATGTTCTGACATATTTGGAAAGCTTGCAGGTAATAGGAAAAACTGTGACTTAGACACTGTGTGTGTGTGTGCACTCAACTTTAAAAATTGGCTAAGTCCCTGTTGTTTGGCTTCTTACTCTGAGATTGCCCTTGTTGGCAACTTCCTAGACATGGCTCAGTTTTCCCCCAACATAGCTGCAGTGTTTATTTGAAAGCCTGTGATGACCTTGTTAGAGTAGAGTAAGTGTTCTGAAATTGGTTGACGGATTTTACTTTCTACTCTCTCTTATCCTGTGCGAGGTGCCAAGTCATTTCACCATAGATTGTTAGACCTCCCCTTGGTCAGTACAAACAGTGGAGTGATGGTAGGTACTCCTTATCAAATTATTTGGTATACAGTAGTCCCATGACACTTAAAACAGCAATTAAAACACTTGTTTACCTATAAAATAGATTTCAGTACATTTCCTAAATGAGAAGCTATGCATATGGATGCATTTTCCTTTTTCTTTATTGGAATCATGATTATGTAACCTGAATATAATTTTTTGTTAACTTGAACTGAATTCACCTTTGGAGTCTCTTGCCCTGGGATCATTCCAATATTGTTGGAATTTGACTTTTAAAAATCATAGGTATATATTTGGTATATACCTATGTTTAAGTTTACTATCCTTGATTATTGTAAACTCTCAAAATAGTACAATCAGTTTCTCCTCCTGTTGCTTGTATTTTAATTCACTTTTTCCTTTTGATAGTCAGAATTAAGTCTTTTGTTGAAGTACCCTTGTAACTTCCTCAATCATCCCTGAGATAAGATGTGATCACACTCTGTGTACTCTGTTTTTTAGCAGATGAGGTCTAGAAGTCTTTTTAAAATAAGCTTTCCAGGTAATTCTGTTGCAGTTCATAAATCACACTATGAGCTATTGGAATTTGAGTTGACTTTTGAAATTGGAAACTTACAAGTGGCATTTTTAATTTTATTATTATATAAGTATTTTTTAAAAAATTATTTTACTGTTGTTCAAGTACAGTTGTCTGCATTTACCCCCACCACTCCCCCCAACCCCAGCCATCCTCACCTCTCTCTCTTGCTTCCACCCCCTTTTGGTTTTGTCCATGTGTCCTTTATCGTTGTTCTTGAAAACCCTCCCCTCCTTCTCTCCATTATCCCTTCTCACCTTCCCTCTGGTTACTTTCAAATTGTTCTTAATTTCAATGTCTCCGGTTATATTTTGCTTGCTTGTTTGTTTTATTGATTAGTTTCCAGTTAAAGGTGAGATCATATGGTATTTGTCCTTCACTGCCTGGCTTATTTCACTTAGCATAATTATGTAAATATTTCTTAAACAACTATGTAGTATGTTTGGACCTGTTGATAAGGGACAGTGTTGTGCCATTCAGTCTATATCTGTCAAAGAAGAATACTCTCACTATCAAATAAACTATCTTTTTGTGTATCTATTAATTACCCAAATTATGCTACACTTAAGTCTGTGTAATACAGGGTCCGGCAGAAGTAATGCCTGCTTGAGTGTGGTTGGTAGGGTAATAATATGGGTGTAATAATTTATAGTTTTAATTTGACCGTTTCACCTAAACTGTCATATGGTGTGCTTAAGTGTGATATTGTTATGGTACAGAATTACATGCTTATGTTTTTGTAGTAAAAGATTTTGTAATAAAAAAGGGGCATTATTTGTGCCGGATGCTGTATTTGTGTCTTGGTCTTCCTTGAAAATATTTTTTACCCCTGAAATTTCTAATCTCCCTTCTTTTCTGCTTTTTTGTTTTAGTCATAAAGAATGTCTGTGTTCAGACCTTGATATAATGGTTGAAGGCATTCTTCCCTAGGCCCTTTGGTTTATGAATTTGGACCAGTTGCTTTCTAAACCTACTGATAACTGTCATCAGGCAAGTGGTTGTTTTGAAAGTCATCTTTAGCCATTTGCTGTAGGCAAATGCTGCAGTTAGCTGTTCTGAACGTGGATGAATGGGAAGCCCAGCTTTCTGGTAAATGGTTCCTTTTATTAGTCATCTTGATCCCTGGGTGCTTCTGCTCTCTGTGTTCACTAATTGGGTACTTAGAGCCTCTGAGTTTCTGTCAGAATTAACAGCTTCCTTTTCCACTATAGACACTATTTAGGTTTTGGATTATGATTTTTCTTTTCTGGGTCTGTTTCTGAGCCCATTCTTTTGTCTTTTAGATGTTTGTTAAATATAAGGTCCATTTGGACCCCTTTTCCTGTTATACACACTCATAGGAATTTATTCAAGGCATTGTTATTGGGGGTATCATTGTTATGTTGTCAGTTCATCCTCTTCAAGAGGAGTTATAGTATTTTTAGGTATTACAATGTATTCTGTTATTTTGCTAATACCATATTTATATTTAACCAGTGTCTTCCTATTATACATTAAGGTTATTTTATTTTTAAAAAAATGTATAATGATGCTGTGAATGGCCTAGTGAATAAAGCTTTGCCTGCATCATTGGAGCTACTGACATAGTGGACGAAGGCTGGGATTGCTAAACATCCTGAAATGATATGATAATCCTGCTCAATTAAAGAATTATACTGCTCCAAATGCCATTAGTACTGTGTTGGAGAAATTCTGCCCTTACTCATAGTTCTTTATTTTTTAAACCTTTTGTACTTTATTGCATGTCCTTGTAAGTGTTTTGGTGAGATATCTCTATGTATGTTTGTATGTGTGTGTTTTACTTTTTATTGCAACAAATTTTAATTAGTTGCAAAGGCAGAGAAAACTCATTAATGGACTCCTATGTTTGAAAAATTATCAACATATGACTAGTCTTGTTTCATCTATATTCTTCTATTCCCTTCTGCTCCTCCTCTGCTCCCTCTGCTACCAGTGGATTATTTTGAAGCAAATCCCAGACATGTTATTTTACCCAGGTACATTAGTGTTTAGAGTCAATCAGTGTTACAGCAGTTATTTTCTATAAAGTCATTGTGAACACCAGATTAGCAAACACTTAACAATTGCTCATGTGGTAAATAAAACATTAGGTTCCTGTGAGACTCTGGTCACAACATTTTTGTTAACTGATTAACGTATTACTTTTTTGTGTGTTTCTATTTAAAAATATCTTATCCAATTGAACATATTGTTGATTTATTTCTATTGACTATTTTTATTGGTCAATAGCATTGTAACTGATGCCTGAACAAAGTATTCTTGCACTGAGGAACATGAGAAAGAGAAAGCACTTCAGTACTATGCTTGGTTTAGAAAGATCCTTCTGTTCCTAGTTTAAGTATTTTTATTATAAAAGGTTGTTTGATTTTGTTAATTGTATTTTCTGTGTCTGTTAAGATGATCTTGTGATTTTTGTTTTCTAGGCTGTTGATATGATATGACACATTAATTGATGTTTTTAGATGTTAAACCAACCTTGCATTCCTGGGATAAATTCTCTTGGTCATGATGTATAATTCTCTTAATATGTTGCTGGATTTGTTTTGTTAATATTTTGGTGAGCATTTTTAACTCTGCTTAAAAGGGGAATTAGTCTGTAGTTGTTTCTTTGTGCCTTTTTTTAGTTAGGGTTTATATTTGCTTTATAAAATGAGTTGAAAAGTATTTGCTTTTATATTTTGGAAGAATAATAGTGTTTGAAGTATTGGTATAAATTCTTTGTTAAGTATTTGGTAGAATTCAGTGGTGAACTCATTCAGTCCTGGGTTTTCTCTGTGGGTAATTTGTTTTATTACTAATTGAAATCACTTGTTGATTCAGGTTTTCTGTTTTTTTCTTGAGTCAGTTGTGTCTTTGTGGAAAATGTCCATTTCTTTTAAGTTACCTAATTTGCTGGTGTACAGTTTTCCATATATTTCTTTGTAATCCTTTTTGTTTTTATTAGGTTGTTAGTAATATATACTTTTAAATTCCTAATTCTGGTAATATGAGGCTTCTCTATTTTCTTTTTTTTCTTGGTTGCTTTTTCAAAAGTACAGTTTATTGATTATGCTATTACAGTTGTCCCATTTTCTCCCTTCACTTCCCTTCACTCTGTATACCCTCTCCCATGCACATTCCCCCTCTTTAGTTCATGTCCATGTGTCATACTTATAAGTTCTTTAGCTTCTATACATTTCCCACACTGTTCTTGCCCTCGCACTGTTTATTTTCTACCTACCATCTATGCTACTTATTCTCTGTACCTTTTCCCCTCTCCCTCCCCCTTCCACTCCTGTTGATAACCCTCCATGTGATCCCCATTTCTGTGGTTCTGTTCCTGTTCTACTTGTTGGCTTAGATTGTTTTTGTGTTTGTTTAGGTGTGGTTGTTAATAATTGTGAGTTTGCTGTCATTTTACCGTTCATATTATTTATCTTCTTTTTCTTAGATAAGTCCCGTTAACATTTCATATAATAAGGGCTTGGTGATGATGAACTCCTTTAACTTGACATTATCTGGGAAGTGCTTTATCCTCCCTTCCATTCTAAATGATGGCTTTGGTGGATAGAGCAATCTTGGATGTAGGTCCTTGACTTTCATGACTTGGAATACTTCTTTCCAGCCCCTTCTTGCCTGGAAGGTCTCTTATGAGAAATCAACTGACAGTCTGATGGGAACTCCTTTGTAAGTGACTGTCCCCTTATCTCTTGCTGCTTTGAGGATCCTCTCCTTAATTTTAATCTTAGGTAATGTAATTATGATGTGCCTTGGTGTGTTCCTCCTTGAGTCCAACTTCTTTGGAACTCTCTGAGCTTTCTGGACTTCCTGGAAGTCTATTTCCTTTGCCAGGTTGGGGAAGTTCTCCTTTTTTATTTGTTCAAATAATTTTTCCACTTGTTGCTCTTCCTCTTCTTCTGGTACCCTTACAGTTCAGATGTTGGAACATTTAAAGATGTCCTGGAGGTTCCTAAACCTTTCCTCATTTTTTTGAATTCTTGTTTCTTCATTTTTGTCTGATTGGATGTTTCTTCCTTCTGGTCCACTCCATTGATTTGAGTCCCAGTTTCCTTCCCATCACTATTGGTTCCCTGTACATTTTCCTTCATTTCACTTAGTGTAGCCTTCCTTTGTTCATGTAATTTGCAACCAAATTCAACCAATTCTGTGAGCATCCTGATCACCATTGGTTTGAACTGTGCATCTGATAGGTTGGCTATCTCTTTGTCACTTAGTTGTACTATTTATGGAGCTTTGATTTGTTATTTTGTTTGGGTCATTTTTTTTGTCTTGATGTGCCTGTTACATAGTGAGGGGCAGAGCCTTAGGTGTTCACCGGGGCGGGACAACCACATAGCTGTGTTGTGATGCTGTATGTGGGGGAGGGGTCTGAGAGGGAACAATGGCTCTTGCTCCACTCTCTGCTGGATTTCAGTCACTTCTGCCGCTTCCTCCAAGCAAACTGGGCCTTTCTGGTGTTGATTCCTGGGTGGGTGGGTTTGTGTATGTTCTAGGACTCTGTGGGTCTCTCCAACGAACTCTCCTGTGAGCCTGGGAGTTTCTCCCACTGCCACCTCAACCCCCACAGGTGTTTTCAATTGGGGTTTTGAGGCTTTATTTCCCCGGGCTGGAACCCTGAGTTGCTCGGTCTGTCTGGCTCCCCACTTTCTCCTGGTTTATCTGTGTACGAATGTGGGTCCGCCAGGTCTGCCAGCCTCCTTGTGCACCAAGTGCCTCCACAATCCACTGCCTCACTGGGTCTGCCTGCTTCCGCACCCAGGGTCCACCAGCTGCGGCTTTGCTGTGAGCACACTCTACCAGGCCACCCAACTCAGCCCCTCCTACTGGTCTGGATGAATGTTTCTTCTTTAACTCCTTGGTTGTTGGATTTCCATACAGTTCAATTTTCTGTCAGTACTGGTTGTTTTTTTGTTTCTAAATTTTTGTTGTCCTTCTTTTGGTTGTGCAAGGAGGCAGTGTGTCTACCTGCGCCTCCATCTTGGCTGAAGGTCCAACATGAGCATATTCATTGTGCTCAATGTGGAATCCTTCTCCTGTTGAATAATCCAAGCCAGCTTCTCTGTTTTCACTGTGGCTAATTTAGCAAAAGGTTTGTCATATAAGATTTTTTATGTTTTCAAGGAACCAGCTTTTGGTTTCATTTATTTTCTCCATTGTTTTTCTATTCTTTATTTCATCAATTTCTTCTCTATTCTTTATAATTCCTTCCTTCTGCTTGTTTTAGTCTTAATTTGCTCTTATGTTTTTTCTCTGTATTATGTTGGAACATTAGATTATTAACTTCAGACCTTTCTTCTTCTGAAATGTAGGTATTTATAACTATAAATTTTCCTTAAAGCATTGGTTTAGTTACATCCCATACATTTTAATATTTTGTGCCTTCATTTTCCCTCATCTCAGAGTACTTTCTGATTTTATTTTTTTCTCTTTGATTGTTTATTTAGGAGCGTGTTGTTTAGTATTTGTGAGTTTCCCATTTTTTTCATTTGATTTCCAGTTTTATTCCATTGTATTCAGAGAACATCCTTTGTGTTATATCTTTTTACATTTATTAAGATTTCACTTTTTTATGTTGTAACGTATGGGTTATTCTGGGAATGTTCCATGTGCATTTGAAAAGTGTGTGTGTGTATACACACACACACACACACACATATGATCTGTTGTTTTGGGGTAAAATATTCTTGTTATCTATTAGTTCTAATTTGTTTACAGTGCTGTTCAGGTCTTGTATTTCCTGGTTGATCTTTCTAGTTGTATCCATTATTGAAAGTGGGTATATTAGTCAGGATTCTGCAAAAAAACATAACCAAAAGGATGTGCGTGATTGTGTGTAGTGTTTGTGTGTGTGTGTGTATGGACTTACTTCAAAGACTTTACTTGATTTCCTTACTTGATTATGGAGACTGCTAAGTTCATATCTGCAGTTGGGCTGTCACATTCTAGACCCAGGGGAACTGATAGTGCAGATCAAGTCTGAAGGAAAATTTCTTGTTCAGGGAGGCTAGTCTTTTTGTTCTGTTGAGGCCTTCAACTCACTGGGTGAGGCACACTTACATTATGGATGGCATTCTGCTTACTCAGAATTTCCTAGTTTAAATGTTAATCTTATCCAAAAATACCCTCCAAGTTTGGCATGAAATTAACCGTCACTGTGGGCTATTGAAGTCTCCACCTGTAACAGGGTGCAGCCAAGAGGGGGGGCCCAAAAAGGGATTTGGAATGGGGCCCAGAACTCAGGGTGTCCAGGAAATATTAGAAAGACATATAAGATGTCTTCACCCCTTCCCCCATAGGTGAGTTGGGGGAAGGGACAAATGGAGCAGGGCCATGCAGAGCTGTTTTGCTTAGCAACAGTTTTGCAGATAACTTCCAGAATGGTCATTTAACATATCTATAACCTTTAACTGGTTTCATAGATATGTTAAACAGCTGTGGCCACGCTTTTAGCTAGGGGGATGGGAGTGACTTCCTCCCAAGATGTAACTGGGAGGCAACTCCCCCTGGTTACAGCACCTGTGTGAGAGCTTGGAGATGATTGGCTGCATGCCGTGGGGCCACACCTGCCCAGAATCACTATGGCAGCCCAGTAAAGCTGGAAGGATACAGGAGTGCTGGCAAGTGTAGCTGATTGTAGGAGGAGTGGAAAATGGGGCTGCAGAGGAAGATTGGTGCAGGGATTTAAACCCAGATGTGCCAGCCATTGAAGAGAGAGCCAGGAGCTTCTGGCTGAGTGGAGACCCTCTCAGAGCCATGTGAAGGAGAGATCCACGTGTTTTCACCAGAGTCAGGATCCTCGCAGCCCTGTGAGGGAGAATCACCATGTGGCTTTAGCAGAGAATTGCTACTCAGTTTTGCCTGAGTGGTGACCCCCGCCCCGCAACTTAGGTGAAGGGGGAGCCACATGGCTTTGGCAAAGTGGAGACTCTCTCGCAGCTTTGCCAGGGAGAGCGGTGAGGTTTGCCAGAGTGGAGACTCCTTCCCCGCAACTCCGGTAGAAGAGGACCACGCAGTGTTGGGGTGCTCTCTTTGGCTGCGTGGCCTGGGAAGCAGGAGAGATTTTGCCTGGAAGAAGGGTGAGCGAACTCTTGCCAGTAGGCTATGAGAAGGTGCCACATGGCTTTGGATTAATTAGAGATCTTGCCTGGACGATGATAGAGCTGACAGTGTCAGAAGCCTGGATCCTGGACATTTGCTTCTTTTCCTGAGTTATGGTATCCTGAATTAGGGCAGAGGGAGAAGGAAGCACTGTGGGCGGCTGTGGGTATCCAAAAGGATTTTTATATTTTAATGAAGACATTAGATTGCTACTTTAACTCTGTATAGCATTAAATAAACATTTCCTTTCCTTTTCACAAATCTGTGGCAGTGAGAGATATCTTTCCGTAAGGTAGCGGACAAAATGAACCTTGGCCCCTGTGGCCTCTGTGTTCTGTAACACAACTATTATAATTAATTTTTTATTTCACTTTTCATTTGTCATTTTTGCTCATGTATTTTGATTCTCTTTACTAGGTACATATATGTTTATAATTGTTGTATCTTCCTGATGGATTGACTCTATTTTCACTATTTGGCTTTTTCCATGCTTTACTTTCAATGTATATTTGAGTCTTTGAACCTAAAGTATGTCTTATGTAGGCAGCATATATTTTTTTAAACTTTTCTTATTTATTTATCTTTAGAGCGGAAGGGAAGGAGAGAGGGAAAGAGGGAGAGAGATATCAATGTGTGGTTGCCTCTGGTGTGTCCCTTGCTGGGAAGTAGCCTGCAGCCCAGGCATGTGCCCTGACTTGGGAATTGAACCGTGATCCTTTGGTTCACAGGCCCACGCTCAATCCACTGAGCCACTCCAGCCAGGGCAGGCAGCATATTTTTGGATGATGTTTTCTTTTTTTAAAATTCAATCTGATAATCTGCCTTTTCCTTGGATTGTTTAATCTATTTACCTTTAATATTATTGATATATTTGAATCAGTCTCTACCATTTCAATTTTGTCTTAAATATATCTCATATCTTTTTGTTCCTACATTCCTCCTTTACTGCTATTTTTTTTTTTTTTTGGCATTCAGCTAATATTTTCTGTTGTAGCACTTTAATTTCTTTAATACTGTTTTACTATATTTTTTGAGTTTTTTTTAGTGGCTGCTTTAGGGTATTTTAACAGAATTAACTTCATATTTTTCTAAGCTTATATCCAGTGACATATAAAAACATTATTGAAGTACTGCCATATTGCCTTTTATCCCTTTTTGTGGTGCTGTTATTATACGTATTAAATCTATTAATGTTACAAACACAACAATGCATTTTTATAATTATTGCTTTATGATATGTTATCATTCCTTAGACCAGTAAAACTTTGATACCATCCACCTGATTTGTGCTGTTATTGGCAGTTATGTTACACATATATTTGTCATATGATTTAAGCCCATCAATATTTTACATACATATTCTTTTTTTAAAGGTTTTACTTATCTATTTTTAGAGAGAGGGGAAGGGAGGGAGAAAGAGAGGGAGAGAAACATCAATGTGTGGTTGACTCTCATGTGGCCCCCACTGGGGACTTGGCTCACAACCCAGTCATGTGCCCAGACTGGGAATCGAACTGGCGACCCTTTGGTTTACAGCCTGCACTCAGTCCACTGAGCTACACCAGCCAGGGCTATACATATTCTTTTAAGCATTTCCTTTTCAAATCAGTTAAGAGAAGAAAGTAGAAAAACATGCTTTTAAAAATTTACATAATTATTTAGGTAGGAATTAGGTCCTTCCATGAGATCATGAGAAAAGCATTTAAAGGATCCATGCACAGGGGATTGTGGTATGGTGTGGTTTATTTGTGTGGTAGAAGCTGCCCCTTGGGTTTCCACTGTCCCATCTCACTCTGTCCCACCATGGAAAAAGTCCAACTCTGTCCTCAGCAAGCCCTCAGCAAGGCCAAGATAAATGTCAGTGTCCAGAGTTTCTGCTTCATATTAAAGTACAGTCCTTTGGAGCCCTCAGACAGCTGCTAAGATTTTCAGTCCCTATCCAGGTAGCTTAGATTATGTTTCCAGTTATAGTCCATTCAGGCTCCCTCCTGGAGCCTGCATGTAGAGGTGCGTGGCCATGGGCCATGTTGCTGCCAAAGGCCTCATGTAGAGAGGATACATGAACACACTGGGTGAGTGCAGGTTACCCAGGAGAGAGAGAGAGAGAGAGAGAGAGAACACGCGCCCAAGCACTTCTTTGTTCCCCTAGGATTATGGTAGCTTGGGTGTGGGACAGACCAGGTGCTTTCTCAAAATGACCAACTTCCCAAACTTTTGCATGCTTCGGTAGGGTCCACCTCCTAACTAATACATTCTTTCCCCAGGCTAGACTGACAGGCCTCTCTGGTTTAGCACCTTCCTCTGCACCATTTTGACTTCTGTTGCATATGGGCCTGCCTTCCCCTTGTCCCACCTGGTCATCTGGTACGAGAGGGGGCGAAAGAAGTTTAATTCTCTTGGCAGAGAAATGCTGTAATCCCATGGGGTATGAAGCTATAGCTTTCTGTCTAGCAAGCAGACTTATGTTTCCAAGTTTATTAAACTCAATGTGTACTTCCCATTGCTCCCCTTTTCTACCTAAATACTGCTGGTAACATAATTACCTTTACCAGTGCTTTTTGCTTTTTCCTGTGAATTTAAATTACTGTCTGTGTCCACTTGATGCTTCTATCCCTTTTGGTCTCTGTAGCAGCAATGTCATCATACCTTTTTATACTTCCAGGGATGTCAAACCTTTCGGTGTTTCTGGGACACGCTGGAAGAGGAAGAGTTTTGTTTCCGGCCACACATTAAATACATTGCAACATGCAATCAGAAAAAATCTCATGTTTTAAGTAAATGTACCATTTTGTGCCGGTCCATATTCATAGCTGTCCTGGGCTGCGTGTGGCACGTGGGCTGTGGGTTGGACACCCCTATAACCATGGTTTCCTTTAGTTTTGTGAACATATTTATAATACTTATTTTGAAGTTTTTTGTTTTTTGTTTTTTTTATAAATCCAACATGTTGTCACTCTTTCAGTAGTTTCCATTGCCTACTTTCTTGCTGGTATGTGGATTATACTTTTCTGTTTCTTTGCATGACTTGTAATTTTTTTTGTTAGACATGGATGTTTGAGATACTATATTGTTGCACATGTGGTTACTGGTCTCCCCCATCCCTCTCCTCCAGGCTTATTTGATGGGTGACTGGCTGGATTATTCTAAACTCTATTTCCCCACCAAAAGTGGTAAGTTTCTGATATTGCTCCTAAGGAGAGTGCAGCTTGGCTTTGTCCACAGTTGACTGAGGATGATAGATTTTGGTAGGGCTCTCCTGTTTTCTCTCCTTGACCATACCCAGGTGTTAAACTTTACTAATTGGTGGCTGATTGTTTAATTGTTTTCAGTAACGCAGGGCTGTGGACCGCTTGCAGCCCAGGGTGGCTGTGAATGTGGCTGAACAAAAAATTGTAAATTTACTTAAAACATTACAAGGTTTTTTTGTGATTACATGTCGCAGTGTATTTAATGTGTGGCCCAACACAACTCTTCTTCAGTGTGGCACAGAGACTCCAAAAGGTTGGCTACCCCTGCAGGGCATAAGGAACTCTACAAACCAATTCAGTAAGTTTCCTATGAAGTTTCTGAGTCAGTGTTTGATATTTTTTCCAACCATTTAAGTGCTCCTGCCAGCTGTCTTATTTTTCGTTTTTCTTCTGCAAACTAGCAGGCCTATAGTTGAACATGTATCATGAATTTTCTACAAGCTTGCCTTTCGCCAGAAGCTACACCGTTCTTGAGAATGCCTCTAGGCTTGAACTTCTCCACGATGTGTTGCAAATGAAGTCAGTTCCCTTTGAGAAGGGATTAGGACCTGTATATTTTACAGTGCTTCTCCAACTCCTTTCCCACATGAGGCAAAATCTGAGCCAGGCCTCAGGAGCTGTGATTATGGAGAATATTATGCTTCCCTCTGAGTGACACCCCCATTCTAGGAGCTGATTGTTTGGTGGAGGGAAGCAGCAGCCTCAGGTCCTCTTGGCTGGCCTCAGCTGGTGTGGAACCATTGCTGTCATAAGCTGGGGCAAGGGAGTTTGGGTCTTAAGTATTCTCAGTGCTCTATGCTCAGGGTAGAACTTTTTATTCTACAAATGGTGGGTAGATAGAAGAATGGAGTCTTCACCTCTCAGTTGCACTTGCTTAAGACATGCCTTTAGCAACAATTGCTGGGGCAGGATGAAAAATGCTGATATCTTGCTGCTGGGGAGAAGAAGCTGTCCTGGGTACTGGGTACTTGGGGGAGATGGAGGAGCCCTGTGTTTTTGCTGCAGTATCCTGGGATGTATTCTTTACCTTGTTGAGGGTGGAAGAAAGGAATGGTGTTGGTTCCGATACCATAAACACTTGCCTTTCTTACTGAATTTTTGTAATTTTGCTGAATAGGCATTTCTTCATTTGCTTTTAGCCCTTAGGACCATTTGCAGAGGCTTTCAGTGTTTCTTTTTATAGCGTTCACCAGTTTTACTGAGGAGTGGGTCAGCAGAGCTCTTTACACGGTCATGTCAGAAGTTCCTCTCTCACTATTTGTTGTTTTAAGCTTCTAGAGTTTGGGATAATTTGCTATTTAGTAACAGGTGACTTCTATAGTAGATTAAAAGATATATACAGTTGTAATTGTGATATGTACTGCCAAATTGTTGTGCCAGTTTATACTTCTAGTAGGAATGTAAGAAGGTGCCTATTTTACCTATATTCTGGCCAGCCATCACATTGTTTTCAAACTTTCTGATCTTTGCTATTTAATAAGAAAAATATGGTATTTTGAAATAGTTTTTATTTGCATTTTTATTGTATATGAAAGAAGTCTAAGAGACATTTTGTATCCTTTTGTGTAAACTTTTTTTCATGTACTTTCTGTATCCATTGCCTGTGGCATTTCTAATTCATGTCCCATGATGCCCATCAAATTCAGTATATCATCTATAGAACTTACTAGCTTCTCCTTTGAGTTTTTTTTACTACTTTTTCACTTCCACAATCTTGCCATTTTCTTACTTTTCTCCAAATTTCACATCTTGAGGGTAATCTTTGATACCTTTTGGACTGTTTTGAACAGAAAATCAATTCCCAAGTTTAGTCACTTTCTCTCAAGCAGTGTCACTCAAATCCCACAATTCCTGTGTCCTTAACTTCCATACCCTCTGTCAAGGCTCTTAGCTTATCAGCTCTGAACATCTTATTGATTTCTTTTTCAAACATCAATTGCATTTTACATCTTCACTTTGAGGCAAGACATAAGGCAGCAAAGAAAATAATTTACAAAATTTAGGTTAAAGGCAACCAATGGAAATTTTAGGACCTGTTTAATAGATTCTACAGGGAACATATCTTTAGGAGTGGATGCGTAGGGGATACCAAATGTTTTAAGAAAACCAGATTGTGAGATTCAGAAATGCATGGCTATTATTAAAGCAGCTATCTCCTTGACATTTACTCATTTAAAAAAAGTATCAGTTGATGTCATCTCAGTGTCAGACACTATGCTCAAAGTTAGAGAAAGATAGCTCTGTGCTTAGCTATTAAAGAGTACTGTCTAGTCAAGAAAACATTTGGAGAAAGAGACAATTTATAAATAGAAGTTACATATTATGAGCATATTTGTATTAATGTAATGATTTCTTTCCTTGACTTTTAGAAAAAGATTTATAAACAGTTTTTAATAATTCTAAGTAGAAATTTTTGTTATTGACTGTACTTGAACAACAATAAAAAATAAATAAATAAATTTTAAAAAATATAAAAAGGTAGTCAATTATTTAAAAATTTTATAAGGATCCATAGCAAACCCAATCAAAATGTTACCAAGCTCTTTTGTAGATACCAAGAAACCTGTTAAAAATTTTTTTATATTTTCCTGATAATAATACCATGCCAATAGAAAACATTCATGTATATGTAGAAAATGCCATTTTCTATGATTTATAGGTATTTGAATTTACCTGTTATTTTGAGTTTATTATGAACTGCTGTTGCCAAAAGCACATTTTGCAAATGTATCTTTTGTTCTGAGGTGGGTCTTTTGTAGACTATATATGTATGTACGTGTGTGTGTGTATACACACACAACACACGCACACATTTATTTATTTACTTATTTTCTTATCCATTCAGCTACTCTGTGTCATTTGAGTGGAGCATTTAAGCCATTTATGTTAAAATGGTTATTGACAGGTACCTATTTACTGCCATTTTATTCTTTATAACTATGTTCCTCTTTTTTTTCTTTATTCTTAAAGAAGTCCCTTTAACATTTCTTGTAATACTGATGTTTTCGTAGTGAACTGCTTTAGCTTTTTCTTGTCTGGGAAGCTCTTTATTTCTCCTTTAATTTTAAACAATAGCCTTGCTGGATGTAGGTTCTTGCTTTTCATCACTTTGAATATTTCATGCCAATCACTTCTGGCCTGAAATGTTTCTGTTAAGAAAGGTGGCAGTCTTATGGGAGCTCTCTTGTAAGTAAAAATAACTGTCTTTTCTCTTGCTGCTTTTAAGATTCTCTTTGTCTTTAACCTTTGCCATTTTAATTGTGATTTGTCTTGTTGCGGGCCTATTTTGGTTCATCTTGTTTGGGACTCTGTGTACTTACTGGACTTGTGTGTCTGTTTCCTTCACCACATTAGGGAAATTTCCATTTATTATTTTTTCAAATAGGTTCTTAATCCCTTGTTCTGTCTCTTCTCTTTCTGATACCCTTATGATGCAGGTGTTGTTATGTTTCATGTTGTCCCAGATGTCCCTTAAACTATCTTCATTTTTTAAAGTTATATTTTTCTTTTTGCTGCCCTGATTGGATGTTTTCTGCTCCCTTGTATTCCAAATCACTAATTTGATCATCTGTTTCTCCTATTCTGCTGGTGATTCCTCCTATTGTATTCATTTCAGATATTCTTCACTTCTGACTAGTTCTTCTTTATGGTTGTTGTGTCCTTTTTTTATGTTACTCTCTGTTTAAGTTCTCACTGAGTTTATCCATTCTTCCCCTAAGTTGCTTTAGCATCGCTTATAACCATTGTTTGGAACTCTACATTTCATAGATTGTTTGCCTCCATTTCATTTAGTTATTTTTCTGGAGCTTTCTCCTGTTCTCTCATTTGGGGCATGTTTCTTTGTCTCCTCATTTTGGCTTCCTCTCTGTATTTGTTTCTGTCTGTTAGGTAGATCTGCTATGGCTCCTACTCTTGTTATGGTGGCCTTTTGTAGTAGGTGTCTTGTGGGGCTCAGTGACGCAGTCTGCCTGATCACCTGAGCTAGTTGCTTCAGGAATATTCCTTGTGTGGGTTATGTGAACTCTTCTGTTATAGTTGAGCCTTGATTGTTGTTGGTCTGTCTGTGGGTAAGATTGCTTCTTTGGCTGGCTGACTCTGAGGATTGACCCTGACCACACTGTATGAGCTGCTCTGCAGGGGCTGAATCCATAAAATGAAATTTGCTCCAGTAGGATCTGGTGCCTGCTTAGGTCTCCCTTTGGTTGTACTACTTGTGGAGCTAATTGGGTTGTGCTTTGATGTAGTCTGAATCCTGTCACTAAGTGTGGTGGTTCTGGGGCCTCTTGGGCAGAACTCCGGTATACGTCAATGTCAGGCACTGCTTGTGTCTGGCCCTGGACTACCTGTTTGGAGGAATAAATGTGGCAGCCTCTGCTGGGCCTGCGTGTACATGGGAGGGGCCAAACTGTGCACCATTGTCAGTTTTCACCAGCACCAGGCCCCTGGGCAGATCAGCAAAAGGCCAAAGGCACCGCAAGATCTGTCTCTGCCTGCTTCTACCTGCTGGCTGCCTGTTAGGCTCAGTGACTAAAAGAGTCTCTAGTGGAACACCATTGGTGTGAGGTGAGTTCTCATGAGTTACCAGGTAGGTGCAAGTGGTGTTCACCAGATTGATACAGATTCAAACTTGGTGCCAGTGCTGAGTCTGAGGCTGCTCAGCAAAAGTCTAAGGCCAGCTGCCACTTGCTGGGTACCTACAGACCTTTGTGGTGGTGTGTGGTTTTAGGAGGTTAATAGGGTAAGGCCAGCAGAGTTTATCAGGCCAAAACAGGCCAAGATTTGGCTGTATGAATGGAGGTATTTGCATAGGAATTGTGGCACATGTCGGGTGGGTGAGAATAAAATGCCCCCCCAGTCCTAGAGCCACAGAACTTAGTCTCTCCCTCAATATTCCTAGACCTCCTAGAGAGTTTTCCAAGAGTCTGCACCATAGGCCAAGGCTGGCCTTAGCCGGCTGATAATATTGCAGAGTGTGAGCTTGGTAGAGAGGGGCCACCAGGAGTCAGAAGGATGAGGCTAGTGGATCTCCCATGGGAGGCTGTCACTGCTCTGGCATGTGGTTGGGGGAGAGGAAATGGTCCCTGCCCCAGAGCCACACAACCCATTCACTGACAACCCCTGAGTTTGCCCTCAAGAACCCTCCAAGAATATGTACACCACAGGTCCAGGCAGCTGACTCCTCTGCAAAGCATGAGCTCAATAGGGCAGGGTGACAGGAATCAGGGGGGTGGGGCTAATATATTCTTCCAGGCTGATGCAGTATGGAGGGGAGTGCTTGACCTAGGAAAGATGGTGTCAGTGGGCAGTGTGGGAGAAGCACATAGTACAGGTGTGCCAGTGGTTGTCCCTTCAGTTCTCTGCCTGAAGCCACCAACCCAGTCTGTCCTCCTGTGATTCCACCCCACTCTGATCTTCCCTCCTGCTGGAGCCCAGGATGAATGGCCAAGAAGATTTTGTGCACTGATTCTTTAAGAGGGTACCTGGGTTTCTAGAAGACTCCTGTCTCTCCCTGGTGGACAAAATTCCCACTGATTTTTATAGTCAGATGTTATGTTGGCTCCTCACTTGGCTCTGTTGCTCCGTTTTGGGAACTTGACATGTACTTGAGACCCTATGCTCCTCTGGGAGGACCTTTGCAGCTAAGATCCTTCTGGATTCTCAACCACTGCACATGGGTGCAGCACCAGCCCTTTTCATGTCTCCACCCTTCCTGCCAGTCTTGATGTGGATTCTCCCATAAATCCTTGTTTATAAGACTTCTGTTCATCTAGTTTTCAGTTGGTTATTCAGGTTGATTGTTCTATAATTTAGTTGTAATTCCAGTTTGGAGCTGGGAGGAGATGAGTGTAACTTTTACCTACTTCGGCCATTTCTGATTCCTCCAAAATACATTTTGGATATATTACTTGTTTATTAGTCCTGCATATAGTTTTTCCTTGCTATTATATGTAAATTCTCAGTTCAGAATGTTATTAATGTCATAAAATACAGCCACTGTATTTTATCTTTGAATGCATAGGAAACATTACAACTTTAGTAGAAAGGAATGATAAACATTGAAGAAACAGTAATATGGAGTTTCATAGAATATCAGTACATTAGGTACTTGAATTGTTCAGCCTTACTTTGGATTACTAAAGATGTGTTATAGCCACAGACATTTCTAGTCATGTGGGGTAAAGTTTTCCTTCTTATTTTGGTTTCAATGGATTGAATGACTTCTCACAGTGATTATTGATTTTTTATTAGATTAGAGAATGTTAGCTAGATTCTTATGTAGATTTCTGGTTTGTGTAATATCTGGAGATAGTAATGCATTTGTTTTATTATCATGATAAGTATACCCTTCCCCCATTTTCTGTATTATTCTTGTAATAAGAGCAAAGTAAAGCATATTTAAATTGATATTAATTATGCTTTTGTTATTAAATATCAACATGCAAGTTGTATGGAGACCTCTTGTGCTCATATGGGTCTATAGCTTCTTGAATACTGCTTTAACAGTATGAATATTTCATTATAATTATTTATATGTGTCAGGAGTTTGCCTTTCCCATTGAACAATTATAAGGATAAAGAACATATTATACATATTTTCCATAGTGCTTAACCCTCTCCTTCATTTAGTGCACAAAGGCACTGAGTAAATGAGTGAATGCACAAGCGAGTGAATGATATCAAAATACAAGGCAGTGGAAACTACTGTCTTGAACATAAGAATAAATAAGCATATTTGTAATTCAAGAAGCTAATGTTAGTAAATAGTAACAGAAAAATGGACCTCAGAGGAGATAGAGACCATGCAGAAGGAAGCAAAGAAAACTCCTACGATAAATATCTTAAAAGTAGATAAGAGGTTTTTTGTGTACGAAACATGACCAGGAAGCAAAGAATTAGAAAAAGTACATGGAAATTAAATATGATTATTAAAATAAGAAGCAACTAGAAAGGGGGAAAGTAAAGTCTTCCAAAAATAGGGACAAAAAAGTTGTAAATAGAAACAAAAAGAAAAAAAACTTTTGACAATCAATCTAGGTGGTCTAATAGTGATTATTAGGAATTTTAGAAGTAGAGAATAGAGAAATGGACATTATTAAAGATATAACTCAAAAAATTTCTCAGACTTCAAGGGACATGCATTTTCAGATTGAAATGCTTTGACCATATAGGCTCACTGATACAGACTAGTAATATGAAAATGTTTTTGCAGTTCTCTTTGGGAATGCTGAAGTTAGTGATAAGTAAATAAAAATCTGAGCAAATAAAGTGATACAGTTTTTACTTTTCTTTAAAGAAGGAAGAAGAGTTTTAAGATTTCTCTTCATCTCATTAATTAACACAATCACTAAATCATCACCTTGTAGGATTTTAAGTACCATGTTATATTGAGCATGAGGAGAATATGAGCCTAACTCCTTTAAAATTTGCCATTCCAGAGAGTACACTTCTTAAAAATCCTTTTCAATGTCCTGTTTTTCATTTTTTCGGTTACTGCATGTTACCTTTTATATCAGAGGTTAGAGGAGGGGTTTATACTGATTTTCCTTGAGATCCCACACAGTTCAAGAGCCCTAGAGTTCTGCATAAGTTTCTCTTTCTCTTGGTGGCCCTGTATTTAATGGTAGAAGGAAGTAATAAGGATAAGGCTCTTAAAGGCTTGATAGAATGTGAAAGGAAAAATGTACCAAATGCATTTAGAGGGGCACTAGCAAGTGAGGAAGAATTTTTTTGCTTGTCTTTAACAGCTGGTAATCATTGAAAAATTCTCCAGTGGGATGGCATATACAAGGAGGAATCCCAGGGCACCAAGATTATCTTCTGGAGGGCAGTCCCCCTGTAGTACAGGCTTTCTCCACTAGGTTAGTGTTCTAGGAATCCATCTGTATCAGTGTGCAATCTGGCATTGTTGTGAGAGGTTACTTTTGGCTTCAGTGGATTTTTTTTAAGACTCTTTCAACATGTTTGCCCATTTCATGATAGATGATTTGCAAGTGTACCTGGCCACATCACACTGAATGTTCAGTAGTTTTTGACCAAAAACAACATGACTTCCATGCCCTACCCTCACCTGATCTTCATCTGAGCAACTTGTATTTTTTTGTTTCCCTGGATGAAAAAGTCCTCAAAGGGAAACATTTTGCCAGTGTGGAAGAGGTGAAACAAAAAATGGTGGAAGCATTAAAAAGCATCACAATGGTTGAGTTCACAAACTGTTGTGAGCAGTGGAAAAAAGGTCTCGATAGGCGTATTTCATCAAATGGAGAGTGCTTTGAAGGTAACTGAAGTTTCAACATGTAAGAATAAATACACAATTTTTTATAAATAAATTACGTTGATTTGGGTCCCCCTTGTATATATTAACAGTGACATTAATTCAGTCAGTCAATGAATGCAGAGTGACATTTATTAACTCTAGAAGAAACAATTTACATATGAAAGGAAATCTAATCATCGTATACTATATACACAGCTGTGAACAATAATTATTATGTATGGTTAATAATCTAAATGATTAGCGTTGATGGCACTAAAAAGTAAGATAACTAAGGATCAGTCAGCATATCTCCCTCCTCCAGAGATGTTAGGCTGTTTTGGGGGGAAATGATAGAATGGGGATTCCTGGTGAGTGTGCAGGTACTCCATGGTTGTCTTTACTTTGGGGCAGTATAAAGCAGTCTGGCAAGGGTACACATGTTTGACTCTGGGAAAATAACCCTCATCACTGAGTCATGAGGAACGCTCTTTCTGGTGTGATGGGAGTTGAGGAGACACTAGAAAAATTGTATACATTTCTTGCCATCCAGATATTCACTTCCTGAGTACAGATAGTAGAAGCTTGGGTAATGAGGTATATGGAGTTATTGGAATTTATTTGGTTCCTATATTTTGGATAGCAAGTAGCAAAGTTCAGATAGCAAGGGATACTAGCCCTATCGCACACAAAATAAAATATATCCAAATCTGTTTCTGTGAGCATTGGATTCAAAGGATATCTTTTGGGAAGAGATGGGTAAGAAGTAAAAAATTATGTCTCAAATTCAAAATTCAAGAAATAATATAAAGGAGGAGTGATATCTAGATGGTAGAATACAAAGCCCTAGCCCTTGTTCCCCAAGAGAAACACTGATTTAATTATATATATAGACCAAAATATCTTCATGAGAAATAATAGATTATAAATTAAGTTGCAGTACAAGATGAGCACAAAACTAAGAACAGTATACTAAAACAGGTTAGGAGGAATTTTACTTTACCTGCATCAGCCTCTTCCTAAGTAGGTATGGCTTAGCACCAAGATGTTGTCTCAACCCATGACTTTTTCCTTGGGGTAGGTAGAGGTGGCAAAGAGATAGGGAAAGTCCATGTAACATCCATGGCCTTTTGTATACTGGCTGAAGGGTTAGACTCTGTCTCATCTCAGAGTGCCAATAGAAGCTGTATATTTCAAATGTCTGTGGTAGCTAAGAACAAAGGAAGAGGGGCAGCAGCTTGCTGTTGCTTCAAGCCTGTGGGTTTGGGAGTAGGCACAGAAACTGAGGCTTCTCTACCAGAAAGCCAGGAGACTAATGGAGGATATCTTCAAAGTCTTGGCCTTTCATTGAGCTGTGGGAGGGGCCAATTTCTGTCTCACCTCACTAGGAATGCTAATGAAACTGGTATACCTTGATGGGAGCAACTAAAAACAAAGGAAAAGTTGTTGGGTGCTTGTTGTTTGAGAGGCTCCCAGAATCTCTAGTAGGGCTTATTGATGAAGGTCTTTTCCTCTCAAAGCCAATTCATAAGGCCTGAGAGAGGTGGATACTTTTCAAATGTACAGACATCAACACAAAGTTGTAAGGAACATGAAGAATCAGGGAAACATTAAACAGTTAAAGGAACAAAATAAATTTGTAGTAACCTACCCTAAATAAATGGATATTTACGAATTGCCTGACAATTCCACATAGTTATCTTTAGGAAGATCACTGAGTTACAAGAGAATGTAGATAACCAAGTAAAGGAAATCAGGAAAAATAAGTACATAAAGAACCTATCAATGAAGAGAGATTAAATAAAACTAAACACATCCCAGAGCTGAAGAATGGAACAACTGGAAAACTTAGTAGAGAGATTCAATAGCAGGCTTTATTAAGCAGATGAAAGAATAAGCAAATTTGAAGATAAGTCATTTGGAATTATCTAGTGAACAGAGCCAAAATAAGAAAGAATGAAAAAGAGGAAATAAAGTCTAAGGGGCAACATTAGTGACTAATATACATGAGGGGAATCCTAGAAGGAAAAGAAAGAGAGAAAGGTGCAGAAAATTTAAAGAAATAATGGTTTAAAACTTCCCAAACTGGGTAGGGAAATCAACATCCAAATTGATAAAGTTTAAAGGACTCTAAATAGAATAAATCTAAAGAATTCTACACAGAGAAAAAGTATAATGAAATTGTCAAAAGTCAAAGTTTAAAGAGAATTTTGAAAGCAGCAAGAGGAGAGTGACTAGTTATATACAAGAGAGTCCCATAAGGCTCTTATTAGTTTTCTAAGCATAAACCTTACAAACCTATAGGCAGTGGGGTGATGTATTCAAAATTCTAAAAGAAAAACACCTGCCAACCTAGATTACTATACTTGTAAAACTAGCCTTCAAAAGTGAAGGAGTTATAAAGACTTCCTCATGTAAGCAAAAACTTAGAGAATTCATCACCACTGGAACTGCCTTACAAGGAATGCTAGACGAGCTTTGTCTGGTGTGGCTCAGTGGGTTGGGTATTGTCCCAAAAACCAAAATGTTGCTGGTTTGATTCCCAGTCAGGCCATATGCCTGGGTTGTGGGCCAGGTCCCCAGTTGGGGGCATGCAAGAGGCAGCTGATCAGTGTTTCTCTCCCTCTTTTTCTCCCTTCTCATTTCTCCAATAGAAAAAAATCTTAAAAAAAGAATGCTAAAGAAAGTTCTTCAAGTTGAATATAAAAGCTGCTAAAAAGCAACATGAAAGCATATAATATTATAAAATTCACTGCTAAGGTAAATATATGGACAAATAGAAAATACTGTAATATTGTATTGGTGGTATATAAGTCACCTAATTCTGGTATATGTTAAAAGACAAAAGTCTTAAAACTATTACTGCAAAAATGTGTTTACAGATACACAATATTAAAAAACATAATGTGACATCAGTAACACATAGTGTGAATGAGAAGTAAATGCAGTTTTTGTATGGGATTTAAATTGTTGATAAACTTATGATAAATTGTTATCACTTAAGATGTTTTATGTTTGATTCATGGTAACCACAAAGAAAATGTCTATAGAAATAGATGAAGAAGAGAAAGGAATTAAATCATATTACTACAAAAAGTCAACAATTAAAAAGGAAGTTAGCAAGAGAAGAAAAGAGGGACAAAGAATTATAAGAAAAACAGAAAACAATTTTAAAAAATGGCAATAATATAATATATCCTTACTTATCAGCAGTTACTTTAAATGTAAGTACATTAAGCTTTCTAATCAAAAGACCTAGAATAGCTGAATGAATAAAACCTATATCAGACCAAATAGACTTTGTCAAAATTGTCACAAGAGAGAAGGTCATTATGTGATGAGTCCATTCATCAGGAAGATATGATAATAACAACAATATATGCCTTTAACATCTGATCACCGAAATATATAAGCAATAAATTGACAGATATGAAAAAAAGTATACAGAGTAATATAATAATAGTCTTTAATATGCTATTTTCAACAATGGATCAATATGTAGGATCAGTGGACATGGACAGCGGTGTGGGCATTGACTGTGGAAATGGGGGGTGGGCTGGGTAGAGGAGGGTTAAGGGGGAAAATTGCAACAACATAATAGCATAAATAATAAGACATTAAAATAAAAAATGGTTAGGATATCTAAATAGAACATCAATAAAGAAACTGTGGACTTTGACAACACTATTGGACAAATGGACCTAACAGTGATATACAGAATATTCCATCAAACAGCAGCAGAATATGTATTCTTCTCATGTCTATGGAACATTTCCAGGAGAAAGTACTATGAAGATATATATATATATATATATATATATCAACAAATTTTATAACCTAGAAGAAATGTATAAATTCCTAGAAAAAGACAATGTACCGGGAGTGAATCATGAAGAATTAGAAAATCTGAAAAACCTGTAATGAGGAAGGAGATTGAGTCAGTAATAAAAAGCCTTTCAACAAAGAAAATTGTAAGAGTACATGGCTTCACTGGTAATATGCTAACACTTTTAAAATTCACCCAAAAATTTGAACAGGAGGAAACAGATCTAAACTCATTTTATGAGGTTGGCATTACTTTGATATTAATGCCAGGAAAACACTATAAGAAAACTGCAGACCAATATCCCTGCTGTACATAGATGGAAAAATACTCAACAAACCACCTGCAACCTGATTTCAGCACACTTTAATAGGATAATACACCATGATCAAGTTGGATTTATCTCTGAGATGCTAGCATGGTTCAACACAGGCAAATAAATAAATAGGATATACCACAAAAACACAATTGATGCAGAAAAAGATTTTGACAACATTTGACACTGTTTCTTGATAAAATATATCAACTAACTAGGATAGCTGGAATTTACCTCAGTATCATAACAGCCATCTATGAAAAACCCACAACTAACAAATAATACTTAATGGTGAAAGTACAAACAACAAAAGCAAAAACAGACACATGGGATTGTTTCAAAATAAAAAACTTCTGTACAGCAAAGGAAAATGAATCAAAGGGCTGTTTACAGAATGGGAGAAAACATTTGCAGACCATATATCTGATAATAGTTCAATATCCATAATATATAAGAAGCACATACAGTTCAGTAGCAAAGTAACACATTACCTGATTAACAAATGGAGAAAGGATTTGAATAGACATTTCTCTAAAGAAGACATACAGATAGATGGCCAACATATTTGAAAATATGCTCATCATCACTAATCATGGGGAAAGTTCACTTCAAAAGTACCATTAGGTATCATCCAATACCTGACAGGATGGCTATTATAAAAAACTTTAGCAAAAAAAAGAAGTATTGGTGAGGGTGTGGAGAAATTGGAGCCTTTTAACACTGTTGGTGGGAATTAAAAATGGTACAGACATAGAAACTATGGAGAGTCCTCAAAAAGTTAGAAATAGAACTACCAGCAAGTTACTATGGCAAGATGGTAGTGTAGGTAAACATGGCTTGCCTCCTCACACAACCATGTCAAAATTACAACTAAATACAGAATAACCATTATTCAGAACTGCCAGAAATCAAGTTGAATGGAGTCCTACAACTATGGAATTAAAAGAAACCACATTAAGATCAGTAGGAGAGGTAGAAGCATGAAATGGGCTGGTTCCATACCAATGTATGGCAGTTAAAATCTGGGTGAGATATATTGGGGGCAAGTGGTCCCAGCCCCACACTAGGCTCCCCAGCCTGGGGTTCCAGTGCCAGGAAGGTAAGTCTAACTTCTGGCTGTAAAAACCAGTGGGCACTGAGTCTGTGGAAAGACATACTTCTAGAGACTCAGGAAATTCCTCTTAAAGGACCTGTGATAGATTTAGTTGGACTTACTCCCTCTGAGATCCAGTGCCGGGGCAGCAGCTTGAAAGGCACTTGAGACATATGGGGAGGAACTGAAATGTACTCAGTAATGTACACTACCTTTAGGCTGGCACATGATAGGTATTTTTTAGGCAGGCACTCTTCTACTAGCTCTCGTGTGCCATATGCTAGCTGAATGTTTGAAAATTCTAGGGACTCAGAGGATCACAAGAAGTAAGAAGCTTGGGTCTCTGAGTGACTTAATAGAGCCGAGCACTCTTCCTATCTCACCCATTCTTAACTTTGTCAGAGTATGACGTGAGTGAAAAATAATATGTTTGGGTGTAAAGCTGCTGAGATGTTGGGGTTGCTTTATTTTTTAAACGTGATTCTTTTGCCCTGGCTGGTGTGGGTCAGTGGTTGGAGCATCGTTCTATAACTGAAGAGTTGTAGGTTTGATTCCCAGTCAGGGCACATACCTAGGTTGTGGGTTCATTCATGGTCTGAGCGTGGGAGTGTGGGATCCCCTGTCCCACCTGTATGATCCTTGGGCCCTGCACAGATCCCTAGTTTGGGTACTTATGAAGGCAGCCAATTGATGCTTCTCTCATTGATGTTTCTCTCTCTCTTTCTTCCTCCCCCTTGCTCTCTCTCTCTCTCTAAGAGAGCAAATGAAAATATCCTTGGGTGAGGATTAAAAAAATTAAAAAATGTGATTCTTTAGAAATATTAAAACAGTATCTATTTAAACATTTCCTATAAGGCATGCCAAACTACCTTTTTCTTGATTCCTTGTCCTTTTTGGACTTCTGGTTGGAGATGGTTAATGATAGTTTTTATTATGGTCATTGATAATGCCAATAGGTGAGGAAATTGATCGGTACGTTAAAAATCTCATATTAGCCCTGGCTGATGTAGCTCAGTGGATTGAGTGCGGGCCTGCGAACCAAAGGATCATGGTTCGATTCCCAGTCAGGGCACATGCCTGGGTTGCAGGCCAGTTCCCTGCAGGGGATGTATGAGAGGCAACCACACATTGATATTTCTCTCCCTCTCTCCTTCCCTTCCCCTCTAAAAATAAATAAAAAATCTAAAAAAATCTAATATTAATAAAATATATTATGAGTGTTAGGTATAGTGGTGGGAAGTACTCAAAAATATAATTACAAATTCTTGAGTTGTTTACTCTCCTTAAATTATGTATTTTTCACAATTATAAAAGGTTTGAATGTTTAAGGTTTTTCAGTGGATGTTCTTATCATTTTCTTGATATCATTCTAAAATTGACTAAATTTTTAAAACTTAAAAATGAAGAATTTTATTTAGAAAAGCTTGAATGTAAACTTTTAAAACTTAAAATTGAAGAATTTTATTTAGAAAAAGCTGAATGTACTAAAACACATAGTAGGTCACACATAAACCTTTCAGGAATGCCAGCACTTACTGTTAAGTAGTTATATAAGTGTATATACATTTGCTTCATAAAGTATTTAATGCAACAAGCATTTATATGACAGCCTCTGACATGGTTAATATCTGTTTATGCTGATGTCTTTGATGTCATATAGTTGAGGGAAAACTCTTTTAAAGCTTGAGCAAAGAGCTTCTAGAACTTTGGAAAAATGAATGGTTATAGTTTGTTGGAAGATTTCTAGAAATTTTCAAAAAGAAAAAAGAAAGTTAATGTTTCAGCAGAAGTGAGTCCTAATTTCTGTTCCCTCTTCCTGTTCACTGATCTCTTTCCTCTATCCTGTATAGGAAGCTGTTGAGTCCATCCATTAAGTTGTTTATTTTGGTTTTTGTAGTTTTCATGCCTTCATTTTCCATTTGATTCTTCTTTTATCTATATCTCTTTGTTGAGACTTTCTGGTTCTTTGTTGAGACTTCCAGTTTGTTTCTTGGGTCATTATAACTGTTTGTGAAAGCATTTTTATGATGGCTACTTTAAAATTGTCAAATAATTCTAACATTTCTGTAATCTTGGTGTTAGCCTTCTATTGATTTTTTAAAATTCAGTTTTGTATATTCTTGGTTCTTAGAATGATGATTGATTTTTTTATTGCAGCCAGACATTTGGGTATTATGTAATGTTATGGATTTAAACCTTCTATTTAAGCTAGTTTTTTTTTATATCATTTCATTAGGGAAGAGGTGATGCTTCCTTTTTACCGTCAGGAGAGGTTAGATGTTTAGGTTCCTTTCTTGGTCTCTCTTGGCACCTGAGGACTAGGTAAGTGTTTCTTACCACTCCAGGATGGGCATGGGAGTTACCATTCTCTACTAGGTCTCCACTGATGCACCCTGGCTAGTAGGAACAAGAGTGCCTCCTCATGTGACCTCCTCTGACAATGGTGAGAGAGGGAAGCCTTATTACTGCTGGGCAGTGATGAAAGTTCTGACTCTCCATTTGCCACTTTCAACACTGCTCCAGTGGGGAAGGAGAGGTGGGGAGCCTTATTAGATAGAGCCTTGCATGAATTGAAGTCTAGGTTCCCCACTTGGCCTTTGCTGGTGTGGGTGGTAATGGGCACATATTTTTTTCCTGTGGTGATAGGCTGTGGTAGAGCAGCTAATGTCCAAAAAGTAATTTTTTTTCCTTGTTAGGCTGTTCCTTGCCTGGGCCTTTGGCTACAGAATAGGTTTTTCTGGTATTTTTTCTCACTGCAGTGATTGGCATTTATAGGTTGCTGACTTTTCTGCTTTAAGTCTGGGATATATGAAGCAAAAATAAAATCTAGGGAACTCATCATTGGTTGTTATTCCCTGGGTTCCAAGATTCCTAGCCAGTCTGCTTTTTTTCTACTTTCAGAGTTCCACCCTCCTTTGTGGAGGATGATCATGTTTTCAAAAACTTATTTTGACACTGTATTTGAGAGTTAATTGAATTGAATAATTTCACATTTTTTGAACCCATTATTCAGAGTAGGGTTTAAACAGTTTGGTAGGTTAAGAGCTGACCCTAGGGAAGAGTGGCAAATACCTGGCTGGCTCTTATGTCAACATTTTTTCCCTTCCATGCCATTGTAGTTTTTAGTGATTATTCACAATTCTCTTTCCTGTCAAGTTCTAAATTAATACAGCTTTCCAGTCAGCCCTCTGATAGGATTTTGTGCAGCTGAGAAATTCTATTTGCCATGTCTGGCCTAGAGCTTTATATAGTTGAATATAATTATGTGAATTATAATGGGAGGGTCCAAATAGGATAGGTCTAACATGTATAAAATTGATGTAGTTACTCATAAAGTCAAGTGGCAGTTTATTAGTTGTTACTGGAGTGTCTTTGTCTTCTAGTACCTTATCTTCATTAATGTGTGGACAGCATAATTCCCAGAATTCTTGCAATTAAGTGAAGACCTTCAAATTCTGACATTGGGAGTTATCATTTACTTTTTTTTGGGGGGGTGGGGATATAATGAATTTATAATTAGTAAACAAACCAAAATATTTTAAAGCTGCTTGTAAATCTATATTATATTCATGAATGGCAGGCACATCTATTCTGTCATATGGAAGTATCATGGAGCAGCCTCATTTTTTTAAACAAATTTTTATTTTAAAGATTTTATTTTTTAGAGAGAGGAGAAGGGAGGGAGAAAGATAGGGAGGGAAACATTGCTGTGAGAGAGAAACCTCAGTCAGTTGCTTCTTGCACACACCCTTGCTGGGAACCCAACCTGCAGCCCGTGTATGTGCCATGATCGGGAATTGAACTGGTGACCTTTTGCTTTATGAGGTGATGGCCAACCAACCTGCACACTGGTCAGGGCTTACAAATTTTTATTTTATAAGGTTATTTGGGAGAATATAAACTATAAAGAAAAGGATGACCACAGAAACTCATTGAGTAGGATTGTAGTGTTTTACTATATATATTAGACTATCTTGTAGCATTAAAAACTACTTTATGAACAAATATTTGTTTTTTTAATAAGGAAAGACATATAAATGTTTAAATAGAATCCCAAGCAATAGAAATATAAAGATAATTCAAGAATGTTCTATACTGCAGTATCAATAATCTTTGGCCATTCAGTAACATTGATAAAGTTTTACTTATTTTTATTAATTACTGTGGTAAATTTTCATGTTATTATCAAAAATAAATTCCAAAGGAAAATGAACTAGGTATAATTATATGTAACAATGCTGAGATCAATAGTATTTTAAGTAGTTGGAAAGTACACTGTATGTGAAATATACTTCTGCATCTACTTATTTGAAAATAACTAGAGGCCTTGTTCTATCCCAAAGGCATTTCTGATTTGCACACCAAAGATAATATTATTTATATTTTCCTTTAATATTCAGATATGGTTTATACTCACTAGAAAACAAATGCACCTAACATGTGAAGGCTGTATCTAAATCTGTAATTAAGAACCAATCAGGATAAAGTGCTTCTGGTTGATGGAAAAATAGTGAAGTTTTTGAAGTTTCACTTTGAGGTTATGAGATAATCTGACTTATAACATGTGAAAGACAGTCAGTGATCCCAATGATTATCTGACACTAGATTAAACTGAGTTTCCACCGATATTAATATTATAAATAATTTTGAAACAGATTTTTAAAATATTCTTAAAGTACATTGATGAAATCACCAACAGAATGAGTTCTTGGAATCTTAAATAAACTATGTTGTTTGAAAAAATTGTCAAGAATCTACAAGTATAAGTAAAACTCTTGCTATTTTAGAATTTGAATTATAAAATTACATAATCATGATTATACACTCATAAATATTTTTAAAATAATTTTATTTATTTTTTTAAACATTTTTTATTTATTTATCTTTAGAGGGGAAGGGAAGGAGAGAGAGAGAGAGGGAGAGAAACATCAATGTATGGTTGCCTCTGTGCGTCCCCTGCCGGGAACTGGCCTGCAACCCAGTCATGTGCCCTGACTGGGAATCGAACTGCAATCCCTTGGTTCATAGGCCCGCGCTCAATCCACTGAGCTACACCAGCCAGGGCCACATAAAACATTTTTGTAATGTCACTTCAATTAATTAAAAACACTATTTTAATAATTAAAATACAAAAGCAGTTAAATGCAGTACTTATAATTGGTGATTTCTAAAATTTGACTTTATGCATAAGACAAGTTGCTTTTGAAGAATGAACATTAATGAAGGGAAGAAATACAAAAAGCTAAAACCAGATAGTTTTTTAGTTGTGGATATGGGTAGGTATGAGGTTAGAAGTGGCTTTCAGATTTGTGAATTGTTTTCAGGGTGAAGTTAAGTGTTATTTCTATGATCCTGGACTCCGTTGCCATTGGTGTTATGGATTGACTTTATTAGAATTCGACACAGTTATTTCAGAATTCCTACCATTATAGTTGGTACTGCAAGATTAGTTCATTGAAACAGTAGCAATATATATCAATAATTATATTCCTAATACATCTGCCTTCCCCAAATAAGCATGTCTTTATTTAGAATGTGGTAGGATCTGAGAGGATCTCAGGCAAAAAATTGAAGTGGTAGAAGGAAGTGTCCATCACTGTTTTCAAAGGATTATAGATTTGAGAGAGATACAAGGTCTGTCTGGAAGAAGTCCAGCCATTGTTAATATAATGAGAATGATTTGTGTGACAGACATCAATGTAGCCTGGCAGACAAGGAGAATGTACTGGAATGTGCATGTGTGAACAATGACGATTTCACTGTACTAGTCAGTGGGGATCATGGGGGTGGTAGACACCATTGAGTGGGCATGGTATGAGGTCTGTCTGGAAAAAGTCCAGCCATTGTTAATATAATGAGAATGGTTTGCATGACATCAGTATAACCTGGCAGCCAAGGATAGTGGACTGGAATGTGCATACATGAACAATGGCAACTTCACTGTACTAGTCAGTGGGGGCGGTTAGACTCAGTTGAGTGAGCATGTGTACTGTGTGGTCATTGCATTCAAAATGACTGAGTGAGTAGAGCAATGAATCTGTATTAAATTTTGTGTTAAGCTTGAACATTCTTCTGTGGAAACTATTTGGATGATTCAGAAGGCTGCAGCTATGGACAGCTGGTGATTGGCAGCTTCACCATGACAGTGCACCCACTCATGCATCATATCTTGTGCAGAGGTTTTTGGTAAAACATTGAATCACCAAGATGACTCTACCCCCCTACACCCCAAATTTGGTGCCCTGCTACATCTGGCTTTTCCCAAAACTATAATTCACCTTTTAAAGAGAAGAGATTTCAGACCCTTGATGACATTCAGGAATATATGACAGGGCAGTTGATGGCAATTGGGAGAACTGTGTGAGGTTCCAAGGTGCCTACTTTGAAGAGGACTGAAGTGTCATTGTTCTATATACAAAATTTCTTGTGTCTTGTATCTTCTTCAATAAATGTTGCTGTATTTCATATTACATGGCTGATACCTTCTGGACAGACCTTGAATAGACACCTCCTTCTTGGTTACGGACCTATTTATATGAAATATATTTTTAAATCTTTTCTCTTTTAACCTATCTGTGTTGAGATAAATTGAGTCTCTTCATCACAGCATATTTTCATTTTTGACAGGTAAAGACTTGATATTGCTATTTTACTGTCTTCTGTCTGTATTTTGTTCCTTTCTTCCTCTTCTGTTGCTTTTCTTTGTTGTATAATGATTTTTCTGATAGTGATATGCTGTGATCTTTTTGCTCTGTATCTTTTGTGTGTCTTCTAGAGTTTTTTTCTTTATCATTATCATGAAGCTTACATAAAACAGATTTTAGTTACAGCAGGCCCTTTTTGTCTGATAACAGTTTAATTTCAGTCTCATAAAAACTCTACACTTTTCTTTATTTCCCCACCCACACAGTTTATTTTATTGATGTCACACTTTATATTTTTTGCATTATTTACCTCTTAACAGATTATTGTATCTCTATTTTAATACTTTTGTCTTTTAACTTCTTTTTTCTTACTACAATTAAAAGGACTTAGTACCACCAGTGTTAGAATATTCTAAATTTACTATACCCTAATTTCATGTATTTTCTTGTTAGTGTTTTTTAAGTTGAACTACCTTCAGTATCTCTTGTAAGGGTTTTTTTTTGGAGGTCTTTATCTTCTGTATTGCTGAAGGACAGGACGACTTTGCTGGGTATAGTATTCTTGATTGGTAGCATTTTTCTTTTAGTACTTTGAATATGTCATTCCATTTCTTTACTGGCTTGCAAGATTTCTTCTGAAAAATGCACTGATAATCTTACGATGTTTTTCTTTTACATCTGGAGTTGCTTTTCTTTTGGTGCTTCAAAATTATTCTTGTTTTTGATTTTTTGAGAATTTGGTTATATGTGTCTTGTGTGATTCTGTTTGGGTCTTACAAGCTTCATGAATCTGGATTTCTATATGCCACCTATGATTTGGGAAGTTTTCCCCTATTCTTTATTTTATTTACTTTTTGCATTTTTTATTGTTGTTCAAGTACAGTTGTGTCCATTTTCCCACCATCCCTTTCCCCTACCCAAACCGCCCCCACATCTCACCCTCAATTCTTCACCCCTTTGGCTTTGTCCACAGGTCCTTTATACCTATTCCTTGATGACCCCTCCCTTCTTTCATCACCTTCTCCCCTCTCTGGTTACAGTCAGTTTGTTCTTTATTTCAGTGTCTCTGGTTGTATTTTGCTTGCTTGTTTGTTTTGTTGATTAGGTTCCCTGTTCCCCTTATAGGTGAGATCGTATGGTATTTGTCTTTCACAGCCTGGCTTATTTCACTTAGTATAATGCTCTCTAGTTCCATCCATGCTGTCAGAAAGGGTAGTAGCCCCTTCTTTCTTTCTGCTCTTTAAATAAACATTCTGCACTCTTTTCTCTGGAACTATTAGAAGGCATAAATCACTCTTACTTATGATATTCCATATGCTTTCTTTATTATTTTTTATTATTTTTTCTTCTCTTACTGGATAATTTAAATGATGTATCTTCAAGTTCATGGATTCTTTTTCTAGCTTGATGGAGTCTTCTCTTGACTATTGCAGTTTTCATTTCATTCATTTTGTTCTTCAGCTCCAGAATTTCTATTTGTCTCTTTTTGTGTTCTCTTTTGTTGAAGTTCTTTTTCTCATGTATTATTTTCCTGATTTTGTTTAGTTGTGTATCTGTGTTTTCTTGTAGCTACCTGGGTTTCTTCAAAATAATTATTTTGAATTCTTTGGCAGGCAGTCAATCAGTATTTCTTTGGGGTTGGTTACTGGAAAATTACTGTGTCCTTTGGTTGTGTACTGTTTTCTTTTTCATAAAAGTCCCATAAGTGGTTGTCAGAAAGAAAAACACATCAAGACAATTATCACATGTTTAGGGTTCTTTATTTGTATTGTATGAAAGATTCGGAAGATTAATTTGGTTCTACCACAAGGGCATATGTAATGGAACATATTTTTCCTATTGAAGTGAAAGCAATGATTAATTTTTTAAAAAATTATATATATTTACTGTGAATGCATCTGTATTCTCTAGAAAAGACCACTGTCTTTTTTTATTTGACATTCATTTTAAAAGACTTTTTTTCACTGGTGAGAATTGTTAATTATCCACATGAACACAATATTGTTTAAACAATATTGTTTGGAAAAGTAATATGATACCCATAAATAAAACTAAAGGATCTTAGACAATGGTAGGAAAATACTTAGGTTCTGTATTGAATAATTATTACTCCCATGGTTCAAGTTTTATGATATTTTCCTTTGCACTGTATAATCTGCTACTAATCCCTTCTAGTATATTTTTTTGTTTCAGATAATACAGTTTTACATCTACAAATTATTTTACTTTTCAAAAAAATCTTCCATTACTCTCCATTATGTTCATGTTTCTCTTTAAATTTCTAAGTACATTTTTAATATTTATAAAGGCCATTTTAAGGTCCTTGAATTTCCTAATTCATTTATCTACATCACTGATATTTCTCCGCATCATGGATCATATGTTTCTACTTCTTTGCATGCCTGGTAATTTTTTATTGGATTCTGGACATTGTGAATTTTATGCTATTTATTGTTTGATTATTGTTGTACTCCTATGAAGAATATTGGACTTTTCTTTTATGCAGTTAAGTTACTTACAGATTGGTTTGACGTTTTGGGGACTTTGTTAGCATAGATTCAGGGTAGCCATTTTTTCTCTCTGTAGTAATTTAGTCACATTATTAGGGCATGACCCTTTTGGGGACTCTGCCTAATGCTCTGTATATTACATGGTCTTTCCACTTTGATTGATGGGAACATGAACTGTTTTCATTCCTCTATGAATTCTAGAAACTGTCCATTCTACTACTTTGCAATGATTCTTTTGCCCAAAGTACTTTCCTCTCAAACATAGACGGATCAATTCTCAAACAAAGAGGAGACCTTTGAAGCCTGCTGGCTCTTGCTCTTGGTACACTTCATCCTCCACTAGTTTGTCTTACAAATTCTATGTACTGTGGCTTTCCTGAACTTTAGCCTGTATCTTCTCAACTTAATGAGATCCTGCACTGTCTTTGTATTTCTTCTTCCTTCATTGTAGCCTGAAGACTGACTTTAGATAGTAAGCTACAGGAATCATACATCTTACCTCATTGGTTTTCTTCCTTTAGGGACCACAGGCCTTTGCTACCTGTGTCCAGTGTTTGAAATATTTTGTATAGTTTTCAGGTTGTTTACGGTATAGGGCAAATCTATCCTAGTTCCTCTCTATGGCTTGAAATAGAAGTTATTTCCACTTTATATGCTGAGAAATGACCAGATCTTTGAGACAATTTGTTTCATATCATTCACTGTGAACAGGTAGTAACTTAATATTAAATTGAAATTATACCAGGAAAGTATTTTTTCTAATCTGGTGAGTTTTATTTTATTTATATGGCAATTATATTTTTTTCATTAAAGTACTAAATACAAAAATTCAACAAATTTTGTAATATTCAGAGTTTCAAATAGTCCTCTCATAATAAAGTTAATTGACTGATATAGATAATGATATTTGTATCTGGAAATTCTTAGTGGTTACAAATTTTGCCAAAGCATCTATATTGAAACTTGAGCATTTGTGACTTATTTCTCATTACCTGTGTTATATTTTTACGCTTCTTCAGTTTTAGATTTGAAGAGGAATATGTGATGAAATGCTGAGGATGGTATAGGGTGCAGCAAGATTATAGTTGAATGAAACTGAGTAGAGTTGTAATTATAGCAATTAAGAACTACTACCAGGGTTTTGAGACTCTCTAGTAAAAATTTCTGTTATTCTATATGTTATGATAAGTATTCACACGTTATAATCTTTAGTCATTTAAATAATGGATGTTTTCTTTAAAAATTAACTTATAGGTTCCCAAATGTTCTCAATTTGTACTACCATTAATATTTCAGTAATTTTTTCATGTTACTTCAAATTAAAGATAATTACATGTGTATTCCATTGATTCAGTATTTGTTTTTAACAATTTAGTGGCCATTAAAATATACATATAAATTAAAAGAAATATATTTTAATTTTATTATTTAATAACCATAATTTTGCTATAGACTATGTGAGATTGTTAGGTACTAGACAAATTCTCAAAATTGGAGTCACATCGGACAGTGCCACCCTCAGTTTTTTTCCTATAGGGTTTATTTGCTTTCAACTTGAATTTTATAACAGCAGTGGTCAAAACCCAACTTCTTAAATCTATGATGACATGAAAGGAATGTAGTGCAATCTAACACTGAAACTCTGAATTTCCTCTAGCTAGTAGTCTGTGCAGTGTCCAACAGATATCAAGTATTGCTGTGTCTCCCCCAGACATTTAAAATGTCCCACAGTACCTCTGAATGTTCCCTATAGCACCTCCGGGAGCCTGGGTACACATTCTGGGTACTTGAATTAATTCATTCTCTTCTAAGGTTCATTACAGTTTTATGTGGAATCTGACATGGTTAGTATCCTAATTTTTCTACTTCAAGGTAGAGAGTCTTTTATGATTTTTCTTGATTAGCAAAAAACTGATTTTATAATGGTGAAATAAAGGAATATTTGACATTTTTTGTGATAAAGTATTTAGAGCAGAGGCTTCATAGGAAATTGAATAAATTGGTTTCTGTACCATGTTTAGAAATAATCTAGAACACAAAGAGAAATAGTGAATAAAATACTAAAACATGGTATTAAAAGGGATAAAAGTGAAATACATTGTTACTGTACAGGGTAATATGAATAAACAGAAAAGAAAAAGATGATTTTTATTACGGGGATATAAAAGGGAAAATAATTAAGACTGTGCTGTTATTGGGTTTCATAGTGTCATTATTGTCTTGTAATGGACTAATGCGATTCCTGAGTGTTCCTTAAAGATATCTGCCCACTAAACGGTACTAAACTGTACTATGATTCAAAATGATTTTTTTAAAAGGTTTATTTTATAAGGAAGTATATTTTGAACTATGTGATAAATATTTTCATGTAATATTATGATAAGGATATACTTGCAATTCTGTGTGTTCATGGTTTAATGCATTGTAGAACAACCATAATTATAATAGATTATATTTATCAAGTTTTACTGTGGTTCACACGCAGTTCTTAGTGCTCTGCATATATTGACTCATCATCATTATCTCATAGTTCAGATTTTTTTCGGTTTGTTTTTGTAAAGTCTTGACAAAGAAAAATCAATTAGTATCTTCTAAATAATAGGCTTCTAAGAGCTACTCTCAGCCTTTTTGATGTTATTTTTATTTGCCATTTACTGATCCTTAAAACAATCTGTATTATACTTGAATTTGAATGCTTAAATTTAGAAATATATCTAAATATCAAATTAAAGATAATCAGGCTTTACAAATGTTAATACCTTTTACTTTTTCTTATGTACATTTTCAAATGAAACCTACACAGAAATTACTTTCTTATTTGCTTTTACTTCTAAACACCTTATATTTGCGTAAATCTTGCAGACATGTTTTACTTTATTTTTTAACATTTATACTTACTATCTGATAGGCTTCTCAATACCTTTTTCTCATACCACTCTCCTGTTTTTAGCAGTCTCTCTCTTTCTCTCTCCCTCTTCCTCCCTTTTCCTCTAGCCTAGACATGACAACTCAATTTTGGAAAATGAGAACCATGAAAAGGAATAAAACAAACTGATTTTTAGTATTTATTGCACGTTTAGGGTATGCATGCTCCACCCTTGAAACACAGGTGTTTAATGATTAAATCTCATAGAAGATGTGAGATTATCTTATACTTATATTTACAGTTAAAGTTTAGATGCTTAATAAGCAGGCTGTTGTTATAAGGTTATAGTATATATTCTCATCACTGGGAAAACCTCCCTCCTGCTTCATTCAACTCTTAAACACATGGGTTGCACAGCTGCTATATGGCTGTACACTGTCCCATGTGTATTAAACCAACGCAGCCTGGAAAAGGGTTGCATTTTGGAGCATGATGGTAGCATGGCTGGTTGGGGACCCCAGAAGTGTAGCTGCCAGGATTCTTCCATCTGGCAGTAGTGCTGCTAGGCAGCTCTTGCAACAGTCATAAATGCCTAGGCAGAGATGTGGATGAATGGGAAGATGGTCAGAGGATCTAATAGGTGTTTAATTGGATCCCCTATACTGTTTAAGGTGAAAGAACGTGCAATAAAGTATGAAAAAACACATTTGAACTCTTACTATACAGATGCAAGAAGCTTGACAAATAGTCTTTTAGCTTTATGAACACCTTTAAAGAATTGTCAAATTGTAGTAGCGTAGGTACTTAAAAAAATTAGCCTTTATATGCATTGCAAAAGGTAACACAGTAATGCAATTTTTTGTTCTTAAGGTAAAATGATTGTAATTGTCTTCATTTGTTGAAAGTTTATATCTGGTTTTGTTAAAAATTCCCTGAACATTGAACATAAGTCAACATTCCATGGAGAAGGAAGTATTACGCAGCTTGCATGTGTGCATATCTGCATATCAGAGCACAAAATATTGACATGATAATTGCAGTCAAGCCTGAGTGAACAGTGGCCTCTGGGAATTCAGCTGGTGTTGTACCAACTGGATGGCTGCTCAGGACACAGTTTGAAATGCAAGGTGCAAGTTAGCACTTTATTCAGCACAGGCAGGCATCATTTAAAAATCCTTGGGGGCAACCCTGGTGATGTGCAGATGTTAAAACAGTCTGTTCTGAAGTGCTGATATTTTTGAACACTGTAAGAGACTTCTAGATTCAGGTTGAAAAGTATTTGCACAATTATTAAAGACATATAATACACAATTTTCCAACTCTTTAATGGATGTTGAAATAATAAATGTTGAGTATATGCAGATGTATCTGGCTATGGAGTTAAAAGAGAAGAAACAAGAAAATCAGCAACTAAAATCATTTAATTTCTAACTATAAAACTGAAGAAGTTTTGAGTTTCAACTTTGTATTTTCAGAAATGATGTTGAGTGAATAAGGATACCTGAAATAAATGTGCAGTATTCACTGATATATTGAATCTAAACTATGTTCTATTAAATGGTTACTTTGTTTGAAGAGTCAATCTCTGTGCTATAATTTACAAATTCAGATTCAGATGTAACCTAATTCTGTTCTTTGTTCTGGTTTGGAACTACCTAATTGAACAGGAAACAAAACAAAACAAAACAAAACATATTTTCATGTAGGTGTCAGGCTGACTTTTCCAGCACAAGTTTTGCCTTTCACATAAAGTTTGAAAAAATATGTGTGTATGTAAATATATTTGAAAAATGAAATGTAATAGTTAGAAGTTCCTGATTATGTATTAAAATTATGTGGTGATACTAAAGCAAAATATTTTAACTATACTTGGGCCTTTACAATATTTAATGCTAAAGGTTATATATGCATTAGGATCATTTGATTTAGTAATTTATTTTTATTCAGAATTTTTTTCAATAGCTGGTTTTACTGGGGAGTAAATGTGTTTTAAAAATATTAAGTTTCCAAGTTTTTCTTTTTCAAATTTTCTTATTCTTTATTCATAGGTATTATTCTACTAATTTATTACATATATTCAAGATAAGAAAATAATTATAAAAGTTTGTGAATAAAAGGATAAAATTTGGTAATGGTATAATTTTAATTTGCCTAAACTTCCATTATTATCAGTCTTACTGTTTTAGAATCTTGATGTTTATTAGGAAATTGAGAATGCATTTGAATGGAAAGCCATTAATAAGTATAAAATCTACATTTTAATAGATTTTGTACTGAAAGGAAAGAAAACAGTCTAACTAGGTTTATTTGGTTCATTATTGTCCATTCATTAAGAATAATCAATATCAATAAGTTTGGTTTTCATTTTCTTTATAATTCAGACCAATATTATTACATCATTTATAGTTAAATGTTTCTTTTAGACTCAAATATTTCATTTTTGTCATCTCATTAAAAATAGGCTCAAACCCAGGAAATATAATTCTGTCATATTGAATAATATATGGCACATTCTATAACACAATAAAGTTTTGATTTTTAATGATTTAGAATAATTTCTCAGATTTTTGAGTTTAGAAAAATGGTAAAAAACATGGTAAATCATGTGGGTAATGCAGCAGTGTTAAATGTTTAAATGGGTAGTACTCTTGGGAAAAGTGATTGGTGCTTTAAACTTGTACATATTTGACAGCCTTTCTTCACTTCATTTTTCATCCTAAAGAAGTCTGCAGATATTCTTAGCTCTCGTCATTATTGCACATCAGTGGTTCTAATTAGCTAAACAGGAGTTTGTCTCAGTCATTGATCATCATCAACTTCTTGACAGTATCTCTTTTTTTAGGAACCCTTTTTTATGTCTTGTAAATACATTGAATATATTATAATTGAATTGATCAAATAGTTTGGTGATATTTTAAACTTGAAACAACTTTTTTTATCATATTATTCTGATTAAACAATATTGTATTAATAGTGTAGCTCTGTTAACTCTTGGGAGTATTTTCCTGTTGTGAAAATACTGGATTTCCTGTACCACCAGGAAGAGCTGCTGGACAAAAGCCTATATAGATTTTTGAGTTGTACTTAAAAAAATAGTTAAAATAGTTAATCTCACTTAGGATTTCTGGCCAAGATGGACGCATAGGTAGATATACTTTGCTTCCGTGCACAATCAAAAGAAGGGCAACAACAAATTTAAAAACAAAAAGTAACAGAACTGTCAGAAAAATTGAACTGTATGGAAATCCGACATCCAAGGAGTGTTAAAGAAGAAATATTCATCCAGACCAATAGGAGGGGTGGAGACAGGCACCCAGGGTAGAGAGGAGTCCAGGCTAGGCTAGGTGGCCAGCCGAAGGACTGGGGTGGGCAAGGCATGGCTGGTGGACCTGGTGGTCTCACATTTGCATGCAGATAAGCAACTGGGGAATGAGACAGACCCTGCAACCCTGGGTTTTAGCACAGGGAAATCAAGCCTCAAAACCTCTGACTGAAAAAATCTGTGGGGATTGCAGCAGCAGGAGAAACTCACAGCCTCATAGGAGAATTCACTGGACAGATCCATAAGGTCCTAGAATGTACACAAACTGACCTTCCTGGGAATCAGTGGGAGAAGAGCCCAATTTGCTTGTAGGTAGTAGGGGAAGTGACTGAAAGCCAGCCAAGACTGAGCAAATGTCATTGTTTCCTCTCAGACCCCTCCCCCACAGAAAGTGGCCGTGGGTTGCTCTGCTCTGGTGAATACCTGAGACTCTGACCCTTACAATGTAACAGGTGCCCCAAGACAAAAAAATACGGCCCAAATGAAAGAACAGATCAAATCTCCAAAAATAGAACTAAACAATGAAGAGATAGCCAACCTATCAGATGCTCAAAACACTGGTAATCAGAATGCTCACAGAAATGGTTGAGTATGGACACAAAATAGAGGAAAAAGTGAAGGCTGTACAAAGTGAAATAAAGGAAAATATACATGGAATGAACAGTGAAGGGAAGGAAACCAGAACTCAAATCAACGATTTGGGGCAGAAGGAAGCAATAAACATTTAACCAGAACGGAATGAAGAAACCAGAATTCAAAAAGATGAGAAGAGGCTTAAGAACCTCTGGGACTACTTTAAGTGTTCCAACATATGAATCATAGGGGTGCCAGCAGGAGAAGAGGAAGAGCAAGAAATTGAAAACTTATTTGAACAAATAATGAAGGAGAACTTGCCCAACCTGGAAAAGGAAATAGACTTCCAGAAAGTCCAGGAAGCTCAAAGAGTCCCAGAGAAGTTGGACCCAGGGAGGAACACACCAAGGCACATCATAATTACATTACCTCAAGATGAAAGATTAGTAGAGAATCTTAAAATTAGCAAGAGAAAAGGTGACGGTTACCTACAAAAGAGTTCCCATAAGACTGTCATCTGATTACTCAAAAGAAACCTTGCAGGCAAGAAGGGGCTGGAAAGAAGTATTTGAAGTCATGAAAGGCAAGGACCCACATCCAATATTACTCTATCCAGCAAAGTTATCATTTAGAATGGAAGGGAAGATAAAGCACTTCCCAGATAAAGTAAAATTAAAGGAGTTCATCATTATCAAGCCCTTATTATATGAAATGTTAAAGGGACTTATCTAAGAAAAAGAAAATGATCAAAAATATGAAGAGTAAAATGACAATAAACTCACAGCTATCAACAACTGAACCAAAAAAACCCAAAACAAAAACAAACTGATTGAACAACTAGAACAGGAACAATGAAAATCCCATGGAGGATTATCAGTGGGGAGTGAGTGAGGGAAGAATGGTGGAAAATGTACAAGGAATAAAAAGCGTAAATGGTAGGTACAAAATAGACGGGGGAGGTTAAGAATAGTACAGGAAATGTAGAAGCCAAAGAACTTATATGTATGACCCATGGACATGAACTAAGAGGGGGGAATGCTGGTAGGAGGGAGGGTGCAGGGCAGAGGGGCGTAGAGAGGCAAAAAAATGGGATAACTATAATAGCATTATATAATCAATAACATTAAAAAATAAAAATAAAAATAGTTAAAACTATAAATAATATTCAATTTTGGAAGGTTTGGTTATAAAATACATATCACTGAGTTATATTTTTGAAGTTTATGTTCTATTTGAAGTTTGACATTTCATTTATGTCTTACACTTTTAGTACTGTCACTCATGTAATCTATTGAGAAGCGTCAGTTACTGTTATTTCTGTGACTTTCAAATTTTAGTGTGCAACGGAATCACTTTAGGCCTTGTGTCTTACTCAGTTTGGCTTCTATAACAGAATACCATAGACTGGGTGGCATAAAATAATAAACATTCATTTTTCTGGAGGCTAGGAAGTCTAATACCAAGATACCTGCCAATTTTATTCATTGTGAGAGTTCTATCGCATAAAGCTGCCATCTTGTCATATCCTCCCTTGAGAGAAAGAGGAGAAAGAGGGAGAGAGAAAATGAATGAAAATGAGAATATAATGTTTCTTGTTGTAAGGGCACTAATCTCTTTTATGAGGTGTCTACCCTCATGACCTCCCAAAGGCCCCACCTTCAAATACCATCACATTAAGGATTAGGGCTTCAGCATATGGATATGAAAAGACATTCAGTCCATAACACCTTGTTATTGTTAAAAACATATTGCTGGGCCCTACACTCAGAATGTTTACCGTCAGGGTGAGTGGAAGATGTTGCCTTAATAAAAAATTTCTAGGTGATGCTGATGCTACTTCTTTGGTTATCCACACTATGAGAACTGCTGGGTTAGACTGTGCATGGGTTATGTACATGTATCATATGAGATAATCAGCCTGGTAGCAAGTTCATTTGGAAGCTGTAATAATGCTTTTGTTTGGATATTGTATCATACAATCTCATTTAAAAAGGACCACAAGAATTAATTTAGACATTAGTGGGGATTTTAGGTTTATTATAGGAAAGTGGATTAGACTTTATCCCTGTACATTAAACTAATTCCTGGCAGGTTAAAAATAGATTCATGGTATATCCATAAAGGAACTTACAAAGGAAGTTCCTTACTGGAATTAATGTTTCAGCTGTCTCAAACTGGGTCTTCATTCCAGGGTAAACCCCATTATGCCTTGTTCTTTAGGATTTGAAGACACTTTTCTCCAGAGTCATATATAGTATATTTTTGTAATACTCGTGATTTTATAATGGTAAATTAAAAATTCAAATTATAATTTGAGATTATATGTGACAAAAATAAGCAAGGGGAATATATTTAATATGTAAAGTAGTTTTATAAATCAATAAAAAACTAAAATATGAAATGGCAGACATTGACAGGCAATGGTGAATTAGAAAAAAGGTATTTCAGTATTTGAAAGTATGTTTAATTTTACTACTAACAAAAGAAACCCAAATAAAAAGAAAACCCAATTGAGGACAATAGTCTGTGATTAAGCATTAAATGTACTGTTAATGCTTGTTAAATAGAAAATAAAATAATAAAGCAGGATAAAGTACAAACAGTAAAAACAGTAGTCATAACATGTTAGAAAAATGTCAAATATGTTTTTTTCCAACTTTCTACCTATTTGTGCCTATATCCAGAAGACTGAACATGGCTGGTCTTACATAAATTTTTGACCACTGAGCTCAGTGGTCCTTGGCTTGCCTGGTAATGATCCTTTTTTTTTTTTCCTGGCTCACTTACTATCCCACTATCCTAGAAGACTATTTTATGCTTACTTCCTTGTCATCTTCTAACACTTTGTTTTTCATTCTCACTCTCAGCTGATAGATAGCTGTTATGAACTCGTCAAATTGACATTTATTAAGTGGAGCACAGAGTCCTGGATGATGAGCCATGGTTCAAGAGCAGATCACAAGAAAAATTGAAATAGAGAAGTTTATTACTTACAGTTCCTGAAGGAAGTACCTCAAGGGGCCGTATGGGAAGGTCAAAGCAGAGTGCAGACAGAGAGAGACAGGACCTGTGGCATATGCCTTTATTATTGTTAATAGGTGGGGTGCTCTGGGAGTTTTGGGCTAAAGCAGTAGTGGTCAATTCATACCATAAGCGCTGGGTTTTGGTAAACCCTACAGAAGTTTTTCACTAAGGGATGCAAAAGAGAAAGGTGTTGGGAAGCAGAGGAGACTATTGCTCACAAGGCCTGTTGGGGAAGTTGTATCAGGAACTTAAATTTGCTATGACTGCGGGCTGCTGAGTAGAGTGTACACTTGCATTGAGAGGCTAGTGTCAATTTAAGGTCACTGCAGGCTTTTGGACAAACCAAATGAATGATGAATACCTAGTCAGCAATACCATGGAGTAGTTTAGGTGAACAATCAGTGACTGTTGAGAAAATAGGAGCTTTTAGAATTCTGAGAGATTGTATTCCTCCCATAACTGTATCTACCAATATGTCTGAACCTATACTCCTATTTTCCTTTTTATTTCTTTGATAGAACTGTTCATACTGTCATCCAAGGGCAAACTATCTATGTATATGCTGTAGCTTCAAGGACCCTGAAATTCTCCCTTCTCTCTCATGCATCATCAGTGTCTCTCATTGTCCTGAATTATTTCTGTCAACATAAACATATGCTATTTGTCTTCCCTCTTAAATCTTTTGATCTCACATTTCCCTTGATCTACTGTTCTGTTTCTGTGTTTCTTTTTACTGCAAAATTTATCTGAAGAGTAGTTTGTCCTATCTCCAGTTTTTTCTTTTCTCTCTTGAACTCACTCCTGTTAGGCTTTTATACCCACCATTCTCCTGAAACAGCTCTTGTCAAAGTCACCAGTGACCTCAACATTGCTAATTCCGGCATTCACTTCTCAGTCTTTATCTTCTTTAACATGTTTGTAGCATTTGGCAAAGTTGATTCCTTTCTTCTGGAAACACACACTTAGTTTCTCTCGATTTTCCTCTTAAATGATTGCTTATCCTTCTTAGTATGACTTACTGTTTTTTTTCTTATCTTACTAATCTCTTAATGTTGGATTGCCACAGGATTCAATTCTCAGGCTTCTCTATCCAAAATCACTACCTAGGTGATCCCATTTACCTACGGTCTTAAATGTATTTGGATGACTCTTAAGGTTTTATCTTTAGTCTTGACTTCTTGACTGATTCTAGACATGTTTATCCAGCTACATCTTGGATGTTCATTAGGCATCTCAAATGTAACATGTCCAAATCCCAAATCTTAATTGTCCTTCATTCTTATCCTCTATGTCTCAGATAATGTCTACTCCATTATTCCAGTTGCTCAAATAAAAGCCTGGGAAATATTCTTGATTTCTTTCTTTTTTTACATTTCATATCTAATGTAACAAGAAATCCTGTTAATCATTTTAATCATGTTAATCTTGTTAATCCTTCAAATATGAAGGATTTTATCGCTTCTAAATACTACTATACCATTAAAAAATGGGCAAAGGACTTAAACAGACACTTCTCCAAGGAGGACATACAGAGGATCCAGAGACATATGAAAAAATGCTCAATATTGCTAGCTATCAGAGAGATGCAAATTAAAACCACAATGAGATACCACTTCATACCAGTCAGAATGGCCATCATAAACAAAGCAACAAACAACAAGTGTTGGAGAGGCTGTGGAGAAAAGGGGACCCTAGTGCACTGTTGATGGAATTACAGACTGGTACAACCACTATGGAAAACACTATGGAATTTTCTAAGAAAACTAAAAATGGATCTGCCTTTTGACCCAGCAATTCCACTGCTAGGATTACATCCTAAGAACCCTGATACACCAGTCCAAAAGAACCTATGCACCCCTGTGTTCATAGCAGCACAATTTACAATAGACAAGTGTTGGAAGCAACCCAGGTACCCATCAGTAAATGAATGGATCAAAAAATTATGGTACATTTACACAATGGAATTCTATGCAGCAGAAAGAAGGAGCTCCTACCCTTTTCAACAGCATGGTTGGAACTGGAGAACATCATGCTAAGTGAAATAAGGCAGGAAGGGAAAGACAAATACCATATGATGTCACCTTTAACAGGAACCTAACCAACAAAACAAGCAAAATATAACCAAAGACAATGAGATAGAGAATAGGCTGACAGTGACCAGAGGGGAGAGGGGAGGGAATTTCAGGGGGAAAAGGGGAAGGGTTTACAGGAACAAGTATAAAGAACACATGGCCAAAAGCTAGGGTGGTGGAAATGGGAGGGAGATGGGGGGGGCTGGGGCGGTGGGCTGGGATGGGAGTAAAAGACAGAAAACTATACAAGAACAACAATTAAAATTTAAAAAATAAATACTACTATACCTACCTATCTTGTGCAATTCATCTTTATTTCTCACCTGAGGTATTTCAGTTGCTTCCAATCTGGTTTCTCTTCTTCTACCCTTGACCTTTAGAGGCTGTTCTCAACCCAAAAGCCAGTATCATATTCATAAAATAATAATTTGTATTATGTTCTTTCTCTGCTCAAACCTATCTATTCTGTCTTCCTATTTTACTGAGAGTCAGATTCAATGTTGTTCAAAAGGCTTGGAAGACAATATATTACTTTATTCCCAGTGATCTCTCTGTCCTCAGCTACCATTTTTTCCTTGTACGTACAAGGGAAGATAAATTTACTTTTTTACTATTCTTTAAATATATCAATTATGTTTTTTGCCTACTGGTCACATGGCCTGGGAAACTTCCTTGAGAACTCTATGACTCTCACTTCCTTCCTTTAAGTTTCTGCTCAAACCTTTGTTAATTATCCTATAAAACATAGCAACTTTCCTTTTACTCACCAGTTCTCTAACACTAGATATCTGTTTCTTCTTTACTCTAGTTTATTTTTTTGGTTATATTTATAGCCAGTTGACATACTGTGTGTTCATTTATTCATCATGTGCTTTCAAAATGCATGAACTAGAATGTTTATTCCATAAAGACTGCCTCTTGCTTTGTTTCATTCACTGTAGTGCCTTGTTCCTAGTCTCTAGGACAGTGCCTATCATGTAAGAAGTGCTCAGTAAATACTTGTTGAGTGAATGATAAATTAATGTATAGATATGCTTTTTCTTTTTTAATATTTGCTTTGGTAGATATCTTTGAATCTGAGAACTCTGTTTAATTCTAAAGCATTCTCAATGGTTACCTTCTAAAAATAATGCATTATATTTTATGTTACCATTATCTACTTCTGGAACTCTTTATGCATATGTTGGAGTTTCCTAGTGAAAGCTGCATGTCTTAAAATTGATTTTATATTTTCAACTTCATCATTTTCTATGCAGTGTTCTGGATGAGTCCCTCATTAATATTATCCATTTCACTGATTGCCTTTTTATGTCTAGTTTTGAGCTTAGCCCATTTAATTGTTTTTTTTTTTTGATTCAGTGATTATATCTTTATTTTCAAGATTTTTAATAGATTTTTAAGATCCATTTTATTGTTTTCAGATTCATTTTAATCATTCTATATCTTTAAAGGTCCTTATTTCAAAATTTTTTCCAGTGTGTTATTTTCATTTTGTATATTTTTTAGATTATTGAGTTAGTGTGCGCATGTGTTGTATGTGTGTGTGGGGGTGTAGAGTGTGTGTTTTCTTCATGTATTTTGGATTTTTTTGTTTGTGGACACATCTTGAGTGGGAGGATTGCTTTTATTGTTCTCCTCACCACCCTTCCTTGTTTAATATCTTTTTCTCTCTAGAAAGTTTATGATTGCCATTAAATTTTTACCCTAATCCCATTCCCCCATTCTGAAATAGGATTTGTATTGGTAGTTTGTGGCTCTTAGCCAACAGTGACACAGAAGATTTGCTATATTTAGTACCTGAGCCGTAGGGCATTTTGGCTCAGCTTCTGATTAGGATGCTATATCTATAAACTTTTGCCATTCTAGACTTTCATATAAAAAAGACTTAGTTCCAGGCAAGATGGGTGGAAGCTTTTTCAGCCTCTAAGAATTTGGGAGCCCCACGCAGTCTCTGGTTTCAAACAATGAGCCTCACTGTGCTTCTCCAAATTGAGCAGGAAGTTTATTTCCTATTATCCACCAGGAGCTAAGCTCTTTCCACCTTAGTCTGCATCATCCCTGTCCATAGCAATATATTTCTGTTTAGTTGGTGATCCTCAGAGATATGGCCATGTTGCCTTAATTTTTTTTCTTCTATGTTGTTCTATTAATACTATAAACTTAGAGAACACAGAAGAACCTCAGTATGAACTTACTGTGCTAACTTATTAGAAGTCTAATTTTTAAAAAATGTACTTCTGAATTTATCTCTTATAACCAATGGTATGTTTTTCTGATTGCATTCTAATATCCCTCTGTGCCTTGTAAGGTCTTTACTTTATTTCACTCTTTCTCAAGAGAGGGTTCTTTTCTTTTTCCTTACCTCTACACTTTGTGAATCATGAGTGATTTAGGTACATATTTCTATTTATTTTACTTATTTTTAAAATTAAAATGTAAATAAGTGTCCAATATTTTTCTCCCTCATTTATTCAATGTTGGTTGTAATTCTCAAGCTCCCCCCTTTTCAAGGCTTTTACTTAAACAGTGATAAATATTTTATTCTTAATATATTTTCTTATATATCTGTTAATAAGACATGGTTTTTGTATTATTTTAAATTGATGACACAATGCATCTAAATTTGGAAACTAAACTGTTTTTTAATATGAAGTTGTTTTAGTTGTGAGCAGTTCTGAGTTGCTGCCATCACTGGCCATGTGGTTTCTGATTAATTCAGAAAGGGCTGTCAGTCCCAGATAACGTAATTTTCTGTATTTAAAGTGACGCTCATAGTCAGGGTGTGAAAATTTAAAGGATTAGCTACCAATTATGACTAATAAACTCTCCATGTGTATAAATATATGTATTTTTTTCTTTCTAGAGAGAAACAGAAATCTGAAGCTAAAGACAGAAAAGTTTTAGAAATTCTGCAAGTCAAGGATGCTAAAATACAAGAATTGGAACAGGTTGGTATTATAGGAAATACTTAAAATACTGTATTTGTTTCAGGAAGTAGATTTTTATGATTACTTTAAATTATTTCTGCAATAATGTTCAATGGGAATATCAATAAGAATATCATTATACCAAACCATTACTATTTTGAAACTACTATAGTTGGATTAGTCTTTGTTATTGTAGTTTGCTTGTAACTTATTGTTTTCTGAATTAATAGGCTGTGTTATTTATACATTAAAACTCTTAAGATGGTGTTAGTTTTATAGCAGTATCTAGCATTATTCATTGTTTTATGGAATTTTGCCTTTTACTTTTAGTAATTATCATTTACTTCTGAAACTTGTAAATTTTCATATGGTTTTGTTTGCAGAAAAGATCAACAGTAACTAAGATGATTCTATTTGATCTTTTGAAAGCTTGTATTTTTGAGTTAGCATGGTTATCTTTTATGTATAAGCAGTAAATTATACTATTGCATATAACTATATGATAAACATATATAATATACTGACTGACTATATAAGTATATCATTACATATAATTTATACAATCAGTATATTATGACTGCAAAAATCCATTTGGTCAGTACTTCTAGGAACTATTTTCAAGGTATAAACATCTTCAAAATAAAGGTGCAAGAAATTTATTATAAGAATGGCCTATGTCATGCATAATATATTTAAATTAATTTTGTACCCAGTTGTTCCTGTGGGCTAAATGACCTATAATTTTTTCTGGGTTAAATGGAGGTTCTTTTTGGCAACTATTCTCTTCTGGCTTTTGACTCTGTTTTCCTCCCTAGCTCATTAAAGGGTCATGAGAACTTTGATCTTAGGTTGGTTATTGTTATAAAGTTATTTTATTAGGGACTTCCGGCCAAGAGGGAGGCATAGCTAGAAACGCTGTGCCTCCTCTCACAACCAAGATTAAGGACAACAAAAATAGAGAACCAAAAAAAAGAAAACCCAACCAGGACAGAGAGAAAATTGAATTGTGTGGGAGTCCAACAACAATGATTCACCCAGATTGGTAAGAGGGGTGGAGTCACCGGCCATCGGAGTCGGGTCATGGAGGGATTGGTCGGTGGTGGTCCTGGGCATGCAGTCACTCCAGGTGCACAGGCGGCGGCGTTGCTGAACATGAAGAGGGCAAATGGGCGTACAAGGAGGTGGACTGTGGACACATATTTGCACACAGATAAACCAGGCAAAAACTGGCAGCAAGACAGACTGCGCGATGCAGGTCCCCAGTGCCAGGAAGTAAAGCCTGAAAACACCCATTGAAAATACTTGTAGGGGATGAGGTGCTGGAAGGGAGTCCCAGCCTCACAGGAGAGTTCATTGGGGAGACCCACAGGGTCCTGGAGCTACTTAGGCCCACCCACACAGAAATCAGCACCAGAAGGGCCCAATTTGATAGGGGAAAGAGGCTGAAGGGGCTGGAATCCAGGAAAGAGCACGGAGCAAGCCCTGTTGTTCCCTCTCCGACCCCACCCCCATATCCAGCATCACAAACCAGCCACGGGGCTGCACCTCCCCCACCCCCCGAACGTC
>PVKU01008997.1:41060-67044 GCA_004027475.1 Anoura caudifer | reverse complement strand
CCATTTCCGACTCCTCCTACAATCGGTTACACCTGCCAGCATTCCTGTATGTTTCCAAGGTTATTGGGATGCCATCATGAGTCTGGGCAGGTGTGTCCCATTTTCTGGAGCCAATCTTCTCCAAGCTCCCACACAGGTGCTTTAACTTAGGGTTCCTCCCCCAGTCACATCCTTGGGGAAGTCCTTTCCATCCCCCCTGACTCAGAGCATGGCCACAGCTATTTAACGTATCTATGAAACCAGTTAAAGGTTATAGATATGTTAAATGACCATTCTGGGGGTTATCTGCAAAACCATTGCTATGCAAAACAACTCAATGGCCCTGCTCCATTTGTCCCTTCCCCCAACTCATACCTGTGGGGGAGGGGGTGAGGACATCTTATATGTCCCTCTAATATTTCCTGGACACTGTGAGTTCTGGGCCCCATTCCAACTCCCTTTTGGGGAACCCCCTCTTGGCTGCACACTGTTACAAAAACACTGGTAATCAGGATGCTCACAGAATTGGTTGAATTTGGTCTCAAATTAGATGAACAAATGAAGGCTATGCTAAGTGAAATAAAGGAAAATGTACATAGAACCAATAGTGATGGGAAGGAAACTGGGACTCGGATCAATGGAGTGGACCAGAAGGAAGAAAGTAACATCCAACCAGAAAAGAATGAAGAAACGAGAATTCAAAAAAAATGAGGAGAGGCTTAGGAAACTCCAGGACATCTTTAAATGTCCCCACATTCAAATTATAGGGGTACCAGAAGGAGATAAAAAAGATCAGCAAGTGGAAAAGTTATTTGAACAAATAATAAAGAACTTCCCCAATCTGGCAAAGGAAATAGACTTCCAGGAAACTCAGAGAGTCCCAAAGAAGTTGGACCCAAGGAGGAACACACCAAGGCACATCATAATTACATTACCCAAGATTAAAATTAAGGAGAGAATCCTAGAAACAGCAAGAGAAAAGGAGAGGGTTACCTACAAAGGAATTCCCATAAGACTCTGCTGATTTCTCAAAAGAGACCTTATAGGCAAGAAGGGGCTGGAAAGAAGTATTCCGAGTCATGAAAGGCAAGAACCTACAACCAAGATTATTCTAACCAGCAAAGCTTTCATTTAGAATGGAAGGGCAGATAAAGTGCTTCCCAGACAAGGTCAAGTTAAAGGAGTACATCATCACCAAGCCCTTATTATATGAAATGTTAAAGGGACTTATCTAAGAAGATAAAAAATACAAAGAGTAAAATGACAGCAAACTTATAACTATCAACAACCGAACCTAAAAAACACAAACAAAAACAAACTAAGCAAACAGCTGAAACAGGAACAGAATCACAGAAATAGAGATCACATGGAGGGTTATCAGTGGGGAGTGGGAGGGGGAAGAATGGGGAAAAAGGTACAGGGAATAAGAAGCATAAGTGGTCTACAAAATAGACAGGGAAGGTTAAGGATAGTATGGGAAATGGAGAAGCCAAAGAACTTATATGTATGACCCATGGACATGAACTAAAAGAGAGGAATGCTATTGGGATGCAGGTGTAGGGCAGAGGAAAACAAAGGGGGGAAATGGGACAACTAATTAGCATAATCAATATAATACATTAAAAAAAGAAAAAAAAGGAGGAACAAGTCTGAATTTGGAAGGAGCAGATAGACATCTATACTTTATTCTCTCAGTGAATGTCTGAAACCGTAACTGCTGCTGACCACTATACATACTATTTTTTCCTATACATACATAATCCATGATAAAGTTTATAAATTAGGCACAGAGTCACAATGATGAATAAAAATAGAATTATAACAATATATAATAATGTGAATGTGGTCTCTCTCATTTTCAAAATGTCTTATTGTACTATACTCACACTTCTTGTGATGATGTGAGATGATCAACTGCCAGACCTGTTCCTGAATCTGTGGCACCATCCCTTACTTGCACTAAATGGCTTGGTGTCTGTCACTTGTTTCAGGGGATCCTTTGCTGAAATCTTTGTGTCGAATAGATGCTTTCTAGTGTTACTCATTGCGATTAATCAGAGCAACATTCTGTTAATGTCTTCCAAATTTAATATGTTTTCTATTTTAACTAAGTGCTTATTATGCACTGTGACCCTAACTTTTGCAATTTGAGGTGAGACAGCAGAAATCTCGTTTCTTTTTCCTGTTTCACAATTTCATGGACAGATTGGTTCTTACCATAGACCTTAACATCATCAGCATACAGTTGTTTTCTTTCTTCACAAAGACGGGGACTTTCACTTTCTTACTTAAAGGAAGCACTTTCTGGCTTCTCTTTGATATACCCAAATTGCCAGCATCACTACTCTTGCACTTGGGGACCATTAAGTAAAATAAGGGTAAATGGAACACAAGCACTGCCATACTGTGTCTGATAACTGAATTGTCTACTAAGTGACTACTGGGCGAGAGTGTATACAGCATGGAGACACTGACAAAGGGATGATTCATGTCCCAGACTAAATGGAGGGAGATTTCATCATGCTGCTCAGACAGCACTCAATTTAAAACATGAATTGTTTTGTTTATTTATTTACTTAAAGATTTTATTTGTTTATTTTTAGAGAGAGGGGAACAGGGGAGAAAGAGAGGGACAGAAACATTTATGTGTGAGAGAAGCATTGTTCTGTTGCCTCTTGCACGCCCCCAACTGGGGACCTAGCTGGCAACCCAGGTATATGCCCTGACTAGGAATTGAACTGGTGACCCTTCAGTTTGCAGGCTGGCACTCAATCCACTGAGCCACACCAGCTGGGGCATATGTGAATTGTTTATTTCTGCAATTTTCCACTTAATATTTTTGGACCCCAGTTTATTGCTGGTATCTGAAACTATGGAAGGTGAATCTGCAGATGAAAGGGGACACCTATACCGCCGTGGCCCCAAAGGACTACACAGTTTTGTGAAGGGCATGCCAACCACTTGGCAAGGTTTGTTTGTTTTTTTTTTTGCTTTTTGTTTCTGTTAATAAAACAAAGTTTGGCCCTTAGTGAATAACATTGGAGAAGAAAGTTTAGGCAACGTCCTGCCTTCCAAGTATTACTTCAGTGATGAACATTATCTCCTAGAACAGTTTGTTCAGGAGATATAAAAAACCTGATCCATGTGTAGATACTAAATAACTTATCCTAATATTGAAATTTCTGGTTTTAATGTTGCTTCTACCTGGAATTTTGTTCCAAACCCAGATGTTAAAAAGAGTTTGGAGATGAATGAACTCTGACTTTCTGATACTGCCAGAAAAATTCAACATCTTTGCTGTAAACTACTCTCAAAATGTCAGTGAAGTGCCTCATCATATACTTAAGAGGCCTTAGAGCAGTGCGATCTAATACAACTCTCTGTGATAATGGAAATTTTCTGTAATAAAGGGTCTGTAGACCATATGTTGCTGCTGTAACTTAGACCTGAATTCATAATTTAAATTTAAATAGTCCTGTATAACTAGTGGGTACCATGTTGGACAACACAGGCTTAGAGGTAACTTAAGTACTTTTTTATGAGGGAAAAATAAGTGACCACAAAGCAAAGTGGATTTTGGGACTTTTTCATGCAGCATGTTAGGAGTTCTTTTAGGGGACAGTCCCATATCCCACATAATCTTCATTTTTTAAAACATATATTTTATTGATTATGCTATTACAGTTGTCCCATTTTCCCCCCTTCACTCCCCTCGGCCCTGCACACCACCTCCCACACATATTCCCCCTCTTTAGTTCATGTCCATGGGTCATACATATTAAGTTCTTTCACTTCTACATTTCCTATACCATTCTTACCCTCCCCCTGTCTATTTTCTACCTACCATATATGCTACTTATTTTTTATACCTTTTCTCCAATTCTCCCCCCTCCCCATCCCCTGTTGATAACCCTCCATGTGATTGCCTTTTCTGTTGTTCTCTTCCTGTTCTAGCTCTTTGCTTAGTTTGCTTTCATTTTTGTTTTAATTGTGGTTGTGAGTTTGCTGTTACTTTACTTGTTCATATTTATCTTCCTTTTCTTAAATAAGTCGCTTTAACATTTCATATAATAAGGGCTTGGTGATGATGTACTCCTTTAACTTGACCTTATCTGGGAAGCACTTTATCTACCCTTCCATTCTAAATGAAAGCTTTGCTGGACAGAGTAATCTTGGTTTTAGGTCCTTGCCTTTCATGACTTGGAATACTTCTTCCCAGCCACTTCCTGCCTGTAAGGTCTCTTTTGAGAAATCAGCAGACAATGTTATGGGAACTCCTTTGTAGGTAACCCTCTCCTTTTCTCTTGCTGTTTCTAGGATTCTCTCCTTAATTTTAATCTTGGGTAAGGTAATTATGATATGCCTTGGTGTGTTCTTCCTTGGGTCCAACTTCTTTGGGACTCTCTGAGTTTCCTGGAAGTCTATTTCCTTTGCCAGATTGGGGAAGCTCTCCTTCATTATGTTTTCATATAAGTTTTCAATTTCTTGCTGCTCCTCTTCTCCTTCTGGTACCCCTTATGATTCAGATATTTGAACATTTAAAGTTGTCCCGGAAGTTTCCTAAGCCTCTCCTCATTTTTTTTTTGAATTCTTGTTTCTTCATTCTTTTCTGGTTGAATGTTTCTTTTCCTTCCTTCTACTCCAAACCGTTGATTTGAGTCTAGTTTCCTTCCCTTCATTGTCAGTTCGCTGTACATTTTCCTTTATTTCACTTTTCATAGCCTTCACTTTTCCCTCTATTTTGCAACCATATTCAACCCATTCTGTAAGCACCCTGATTACTAGTGCTTTGAACTGTGCATCTGACAGGTTGGCTATCTCTTCATCACTTAGTTGTATTTTTTTCTGGAGCTTTGATCTGTTCTTTCATTTGGGCCTTTTTTTACTTTTTTCTTCTTTTTTTTTTTTTTTTTTTTTTTTTTTTTTTTTTTTTTTTTTTTTTTTGTCTCTACATACCTGTTACAAAGCAAGGGGTGGAACCTTAGGTATTTACAGGGCAGGGCAATCCATATTGCTGCATTGTGAGTCTGTATGTGGCAGGGGGGCAGTATCCAAAGGGGAACAATACCACTTGCTGCACTTTTGGCCAGCTTTCAGTCACTTCTGCCCCTACCAACAAACAGATTGGGCCCTTCTGGTGCTGATTCCCAGGTGGGTGAGTTTGTGTATGTTCTAGGACCTTGTGAATCTGTCTCTCCAATGAACTCTCCTGTGAGGCTGGAAGTTTCTCCTGCCACCTTAACCCCCACAAGTTTTTTCAGTCAGAGGTTTTGAGGCTTTATTTCCCCATGCTGGAACCCTGGGCTGCGCACGCAGTCTGTCTCAACCCCCAGTTGTTTCTCTCAGTATATCATGTACACAAATGTGGGACTGCCCAATACACCAACTGCTGCCTGACCTGGTCCTCCAGCAGCCGCCTTGCTGTGAGTCCTCTCTGCCTGGCTGCCTGGCTCCGCCCCTCCGACCGGTCTGAATGAATGCTTCTTCTTTAACTCCTTGGTTGTCAGATTTCCATGCATTTCAATTTTCTGGCAGTTTGGGTTGCTTTTTGTTTTTAAATTTGTTGTTGTCCTCCTTCTGGTTATGCAAAGAGGCACATATCTACCTATGCCTCCATCGTAGCTGGAGATTCCACCTTTTCTTTTATCTATCACACTTTCTTACAGGATTTGTAGTTTGCACACTTACCACACCTTGGAATTGTGCCTAAGAAGGGGCTCAGAAGGCTGGACCCCAAGTATCTACAATGTTTAGTATGCAAATTCTTGAGAAAGTATTTAATAGGGTATAAAAATATTTTTCTTCCTCTCTATTTGAGAACCTAAGATCAGGGCAGTAATTCTGTTATAATTCCATGTAAACAAGAGTTTTCAAAATTGGTAAAACTTTATCAATAGGCCTACTATTAAAGGGGTAGAGGGGAGGATATGTCAATCATAACTAATTTGTAGGACAATAGAGCACAGGCATACCTAAGTTCCATCCTTATTTTACTGTAAGTTGCTAGGCTCTAAAACCTTAAGCAGGTTGCACGGTAAACAAAGGCTTTCATCTGAGAATTGGTTAAGAGATTGGCATGCAAAATGCTTAGCACACAGTAGAGGCACAAAGTATTTTGTTAATATTACTTTTGCCTATGCTGCTCCTTTTGCATGGAATATTTTTTTCTGGTAGTACACAGGGCCAGGTCCTTCTTATATTATAGGTATCAGTTTAAATGTCGCCTTGTTCAAGAGGCCCTGTCTACCCATCAAGTTTAGAATTTGCACCTCTTATTTTACTTTTAAAATATTTTTTATTTTAATTGTTGTTCAAGTACAGTTTTCTGTCTTTTACTCCCATACCAGCCCACCCACCCTCCCCTCTGAGGGGAGGTGGGTGGAGTCCTCCCCACCTCTCTCCCATTTCCACCCCTGCCTACTTTTTGTCCATATGTCCTTTATACTTCCGGTAAAACCTTCCCCTTTACCCCTGAAATCCCCTCCCCTCTCGCCTCTAGTCACTGTCAGCCTGTTCTCTATTTCAGTGTCTTTGGTATACTATGCTTCTTTGTTTTATTGTTTAGGTTCCATTTAAAAGTGAGATCATATGGTATTTGTCTTTCACCTCCTGGCTTATTTCACTTAGCATAATGCTTTCCAGTTCCATCCATGCTGTCACAAAGGGTAGGAGCTCATTATTTCTTTCTGCTGTATAGAATCCCACTGTGTAAATATACCATAGTCTTTGATCCATTCATTTACTGATAGGCAACTAGGTTGCTTCCAACATTTGGCTATTGTAAACTGTGCTGCTATGAACATTGGGGTGGACAGATTATTTTGGATTGCTGTTTCAGGATTCCTAGGATATAATCCTAGCAGTGGGATTGCTGGGCCAAAAGGTAGATCCATTTTTAGTTTTCTTAGAAAATTCCACACTGCTTTTCATAGTGGTTGTACCAGTCTGCAATCCCAACAACAGTGCACTAGGGTCACCTTTTCTCCACAACCTCTCCAACACTTGTTTGTTGCTTTGTTTATGATGGCTATTCTGAATGGTGTGAAGTGATATCTCACTATGGTTTTAATTTGCATCTCTCTGATAGCTAGCGATGTCCAGCATCTTTTCATGTATCTCTGGATCCTCTGTATGTCCTCCTTGGAGAAGTGTCTGTTCAAGTCCTTTGCCCATTGTTTTAATTGGGTTGCTTGCCTTCTTAGAGTGGAGTCGTGTAAGTACTTTATACATTTTGGAGATTAAACCCTTGTCTGAGATATCAATGCCAAACATGTTTTCCCATACTGTTGGTTCTCTTTCTATTTTAATACTATTTTCTTTAGCCATGCTGAAACTTTATTTTGATGAAATCCCATTTGTTTATTCTTTCCTTTATGTCCCTTGCTCTAGGGGACATATCAGTAAAAATGTTGCTGCGTGAAATATCTGGGATTTTCCTGCCTATGTTCTCCTCTAGCACTTTAATGATGTCAAGGCTTATATTTAAATCTTTTATCCACCTTGAATTTATTTTTCTATATGGTGTAAGTTGGTGTGCAAGTTTCATTTTTTGGCATGTAGCTGTCCAGTTCTCCCAACACCACTTGTTAAAGAGGCTATTTCTACTCCAGTTTATGTTGCTGCCCGCTTTGTCGAATATTAATTGACCATAGAGACTTGGGTTTATTTCTGGGCTCTCTGTTCTGTTCCACTGGTCCATGTGCCAGTTTTTATGCCAGTACCAGGCCATTTTGATTACAGTGGCCTTCTAATACAGTTTGGTATCAGGTACTGTGATCCCTCCTACTTTGCTCTTCTTTCTCAAAATTGCAGCAGCTATTCGGGGTCATTTATGGTTCCATATAAATTTTTGTAGTGTTTGTTCTATGTCTGTGAAATATGCCATTGGTACTTTAATAGGTATTGAATTGAATCTGTAAACTGCTTTGGATAGTATGGACATTTTGATGATGTTAATTCTTCTGATCCATGAACACGGTATATGTTTCCATTTGTTTGTGTCTTCCTTGATTTCCTTCTTCAGTTTTGTGTAGTTTTCTGCATACAGGTCTTCTACCTCCTTGGTTAGGTTTATTCCTAGGTATTTTATTTTTCTTTTTGCTATATGGAATAGGATTTTTTTCCTGATTTTCATTTCTGATATTTCATTGTTGGTATACAAAAATGCCTTTGATTTCTGAATATTGATTTTATATCCTGCTGTTTTCCCAAATTCACTTATTAGATCAAGCACTGTTTGGGTGGAGTCTATACGATTTTCTATGTACACTATCATGTTCTCTGCAAACAATGACAGTTTTGTTTCCTCCTTTCCTATTTGGATGCCTTTCATTTCTTTTTCCTGTCTGACTGCTGTGGCTAAAACTTCCAATACTATACTAAATAGAAGTGGTGAAAGTAGATAACCTTGTCTTGTTCCTGATCTTAGTGGAAAAGATTTTCACTTTTGCCCTTTGACGATGGTGTTGGCAGTAGGTCTCTCATATATGGCCTTCATTATGTTGAGGAATGCTCCCTCTATTCCCACTTTGCTGAGAGTTTTTATCATAAATGGGTGCTGTACCTTATCAAATGCCTTTTCTACATCTATCGATGTGATCATGTGATTTTTGTCTTTGCTTTTGTTTATGTGATGTATTACATTTACTGATTTGTGAATGTTGAACCATCCTTGCATCCCTGGGATGAATCCCACTTGGTCATGGTGTATGATCTTTTTAATGTATTGTTGGATGCGCTTTGCCAATATTTTGTTAAGGATTTTAGCGTCTATGTTCATCAGCAATATTGGCCTGAAGTTTTCTTTCTTTGTTGTGTCTTTATCTGGTTTGGGGATTAGGATAATGCTGGCTTCATAAAAAGAGTTTGGGAGTCTTCCATCATTTTGGGTTATTTCGAATAGTCTGGGAAGGATAGGGGTTAGCTCTTCCTTAAATGCTTTGTAGAATTCTCCTGTGAAACCATCTGGTCCAGGCTTTTCTGTGTCAGGAGTTTTTGGATTGCTGCTTTAATTTCATCTGCTGTTATAGGTGTGTTCAGGCTTTCTGCTTGTTCTTCATTCAGTTTTGGAAGTTTATATTTTTCTAGAAATTTGTCCTTTTCACCTAGATTTTCAAATTTCTTGGCATACAGATCTTCATAGTAATTTCTTATAATCCTTTTTATTTCTGTAGTGTCAGTTGTAATCTCTCCTCTTTCATTTCTGATTGTATTTATTTGGGTCTTCTCTCTTTGTTTCTTCATGACCTGCTTAAGGACTTGTCAATTTTCTTTATCTTTTCAAAAAACTACCTCCTGCATTCATTGATCCTTAGAATTGTGCTTTTAGTCTCCATGTCATTTAATTCTGCTCTGATGTTGGTTATTTCCTTCCTTCTCCTTGCTCTGGGCTGTCTTTGTTGTTGTTCCTCAAGTTCTTGTAGGCATAGGGTTAGGTTTTTTGTTTGAAATGCTTCTATACTTTTTAGATAGGCCTGTATCATTATGAACTTCCCTCTCAGGACTGCCTTCACTGTGTCCCATAAGTATGGGATTGTTATGACTTCATTTTTCTTTCTTTCCAGAAACTTTTGGATTTCTTCCCTAATTTCATTCTTGACCCATTCATTGTTTAATAGCATGCTATTCAATCTCCATGATTTTGAGAGTTTTGGGTTTTTCCCCTTGGGGTCGGTTTCCAGTTTCAGTCCCTTGTGGTCAGAGAAAATGCTTGTTATGATTTCAATTTTCTTGAATTTGTTTAGGCTAGTTTTGTATTCTATCATGTGGTCTATCTTTGAAAATATTCCATGTGGGTTTGAAAAGAATGCGTATTTAGTTCTTTGGGATGAAGGGCTCTCTCTATATATATATCAGTTAAGTCAATTCATCTACGACATTGTTCAAAGCCACAATATCTTTGTTGGTATTTTGTTTGGAAAATCTGTCCATTTTTGACAGTGGGGTGTTAAAATCCCCTACTATAATTGTGTTGCTGTCAATATCTTTCCTGAAATCCTCTAAGATTTCTTTATGTATTTGGGTGCTCCTATGTTGGGTGCATATATATTTCCAATGTTTATGTCTTCTTGGTGGATTCTTCCCTTGAGTATTATGAAGTGATCTGGGTCTCTCTTGATGGCCCTTTTTTTGAAGTCTATTTTGTCTGATATGAGTATTACTACCCCAGCCTTTTTATTCCTGTCCATTTGCTTGAAAAATTTGTTTCCAGCCCTTCACTTTGAGTCTGTGCAGGTCTTCTGTCCTGAGGTGGGTCTCTTGTAGGCACCATATGTGTAGGTCTTGCTTTCTTATCCATTCAGCTATTCTATGTCTTTTGATTGGAGAATTTAATCCATTTACATTTAAAGTTATTATTGATAGGTACTTAGTCATTGTCATTTTCTTACCCATGTTCCCCTCTCTCTCTCTTTTCCCTCCTTTCCTTAATGCAGTCCCTTTAGCATCTCTTGCAGAACTGGTTTGGTAGAGGTGTATTCTTGTAGACTTCTTTTGTCTGGGAAGCTCCTTATTTGGCCTTCTATCTTGATTGAAAGCATTGCTGGGTAAATTAGCCTTGGTTGCAGGCCTCTGGTTCGTATTACTTGGAATATTTCTTGCCATTCTCTTCTGGCTTGGAGTGTTTCCATAGAGAAGTCAGATGCTAACCTTATCAGGGCTCCATTGTATGTTACTTCTTGTTTCTCCCTTGCGGCCTTTAAGATTCTCTCTGTCTTGGAATTTTGCCATTTTAATTATGATGTGTCTTGAAGTGGGCCTCTTTGGTTTCCTCTTGACTGGGACTCTGTGTGTTTCCTGGATTTGTGTGGCTTTTTCTCTCATCAAATTAAGGAAGTTTTCCATCATTACTTTTTCAAATAGGTTTTATATCCCTTGCTCTTCTTCTTCTCCTTCTGGTATCCCTATTTATTATACAGATATTATTATGTTTCATATTGTCTTGCATTTGTCTTAATCCCTCTTCATTCTTTCTGAGCATCTTTTCCTTTTCTTCCTCTTTCTGGATGTTTTTTTCTACTTTGTCCTCAAGCTTGCTGATCTGATCTTATGTTTCATCAATCCTGCTTTTGATTCCTTCTACTATGTTCTTCAGTTTGGAAATTGTATTCATTTCCTCTCGGCCCTTGTTGATAGATTCTATTTCCTTTTCCATGTTGATATAGTTTGCAGTGAGTTCACTGTAGTTTCCCTGTAGTTTCTGGTACTTCATTGTAAGCTCATTGAGCTTCCTAATAACCACTGCTTTGAACTCAATATCTGATAGTTGAGTTGCCTCTATTTCATTTAGCATTCTTTCTGAGGCTTCCTCCTTTCCTTTCATTTAGGGATTGCTTCTTTGTCTTCCCATTGTTTGTGAGATTCTTCTTGTTAGCCTCAGCTTCTTAAATTGAGCTGTTCTGGCTCCCTGGGTTTATAATGTGAACTTCTATGATAGAATACTTGTGAAATTCAGTGGTGCAGTCTCCTTGATCTCCTGAGATCACTCATCTTGGGTTGTCACTTAAGTTGGCTCTGTGTTTGTCTTTGGGTGTTTATTGTTGTTGGGTCTTTCTTTGGAGGGTCCTTCCCACCAGCTGGTTCGCTGAGGGTCACTCTGTCCACCAACTCTTGTATTTTGTTGTGCTGGAGAGGGCAGGTTGTCTGAAGTTATTTCTTCTGTCTGTACAAGGTTTTGAGGATTCTATCTTACTCCTGTTCAGTTGTTTGTACTAGGTAGTTTCTCCAGTATTTAGTCATATTTCCAGATAGTTCCTGGACTGAGGTTTGTGTGGTTTCCACTCCCTCTTTCACCTTCTGTTGTTATCTGTTAGTGGTTCCTTTGTTTTGTTGGGTTTCCTCTTCCAGTGGGTATCCTGGTGTTCACGGCTTCCACCTACTCTTTTTTGTGATCAGTTGGAAGGGGAAAGCAAAATAGTTTAAGACAGCAAGAGAGTATTCTATGATATTTACAGTAGCAGCTGGTAGAGAAGAGAGAGGAGATCCTTTGGCTATGTATAGTGTTAACTGTGATATTCCACCCAACTAGCCACTTTTTAGAAAGGATGGAAAGAAGGTGAGACTCTTGTTGGGAAGGGAAGGATTGTGAATTGGATCTAGAAAACAGTGAGGTTGTGGGAGGTCAGATTCTGAGGTAAGGTGAGAGTAAAGGATAGTAAATAGGTATAGTATGTGAGACAATAGAGTTAACCACCATAGTAACAGAGTTCAGGAAACTGTGAGGTGGGCTAAGATCTGGGAGGGGTGTTGTGAAGTATTTACAATTGTATGGAACAGCTATTATTTACAATAATATTAGAGCAACAATCATATGAAAGAATCTATGTGATCTGGATAACAAGAATAGGGAGTATAGGACCTTGTGTAGTATGCTAATGGAACACAAGTGAAGTAAAGGACAGTAAATTAGCAATACACTATGAAGTAGAGAACAGGGGAAACCTGTCAAATGATACAATATAACCAGCCAAGCAAAGAAAGACTATACAGAATGAAGAGGAATACAAAAATATCATTCAAAGTATTATTCAAATAAAAGATGTAAGAATAATGAAAAAATAATAATACAAATATGCAATATCTTGCAGGTTCTCTGTAATAGCAAAGTTGAAATTTGTCTCACTGTCTCAGCTGTTGGGATGCCCCCTCTCTGGGTCCAACTCTGGTCTTTTCACAGTTCCAATTTTTTTTGTCTCACTTGTGGGTATTTTAAAAAAAAAGCAGAAGGGAGGAAGAAGAGATAAAATTGGAAAGAAAGGAAGAAGGAATAAAACAAGAAGGGAGGAAAGAGGAAAATGGAACTGAACGATAAAACAATAATAAAAATAAAAGATTACTTTAAAAAAAAAACAAAACCTTCTGGTTGGTTTCAAACTGGCCAAACCAATTTTTCTGGTCTTGCTGGCTGCAGCACGCTGAGTGATGATTGGTATGGCTTTTCTCCCTTCCCAATCTGCACTCAGTCAGCCAGTGTGCACTCTCCCCAGAGCTAGCCTGGTGCCTCTCCCTGGTGCCTTGGGTGGGGGATCCAGGTCTTTCTCAGAGTGCTCTTTCCCCAAGGTTACCACTGTGGGCTGGGGAGGGGGTGCGCACCCTTGCTCAGCCAGGCAGGGCCTTCTGCATCACCTTCTGAGCAATCTCAGGAGCAATCTCAGGATCGTTGCCCGGCTGGATGGGGAGGAAGCTAGAGCAACTGTTGCAGGAGAATTCCCCAAACAGTGTCTCTCTTTTCACTTTTTCTTTTTGAGAAATTCCTCCTACTCAACCCTACTGCTCAGTACAGCCCAATTCTCCAGCCAGACCAGTGACTACCCGGGTCAGGGCCCGTCACTGCACAACTCTCAACTCTCCTGAGCCAGCATCCACAGACTCCGCGGTGCTCACAACCCCTGTGTGTTTGCCACTTAGTCCTTATTCCCTTCTCTGCAACTTCAAGCAACCAGGTCTCTCCTGGTGCTGCTCAAACCTTGTTTGGCCGGGGAGGGAGCAATTGACCCGGCTCTCTCCCAAGGACCCTGAAGCAGACCCTGTGGGCACTGGGCCTGGAACTGTAGCCAACCTGGTCCCTGCACTGGTGCCTGGGACTTTATCGTCCTGAAGCACTTTCCTTACCGTCTGGTCTTTCGGTGTCTGCTACAATTTTTTGTCTCTTATTTTTGTCTCTTATGCTGGGGTACTGATGGCTGTTTGCTCTGTTCCTCCGTAGATCGGCTAAGTTTTTCTCCCATGTGTAGGGGGAAGTGGAATCTGCTCCCTCCTACCTCACTACCATCTCCCTCCTCCTGCCCCTCTTATTTTCTATCATAGCTCCTACTTAGTTCTCTCTTGATACAATCTATGAAGAATTTATGTTAGTTCATTGCTATCAGTTTTTCTCACAAGTACGTAAGTTCCATGAGGACAGTATATCCTGAAAAAATAGTACTGTGTGCATAGCAGAAAATAGTTGACAGATGAATGAGTGAGTGATTCTGGATTAAACAAAGTTTACTATTTCCTTAATACCAAACAAATATTGTGAGTCCTTTTACATCAGGTTCCTGGAGTGTTCAAATCTACAGAGACAGAAAGTAGAATAGTGGTTCCCAGGGGCTGGGAAGAAGGAGAATGGGGAATTTTAGTATTTAATCAGTAAACAGTTTCAGCTGGGGAAGATGAAAAAGTTCTGGAGATGCACGTTATTTATCACTGCACAACAACGTGACTACATTTAATGTCAGAACTGTACACTTAAAAATGGTTGAAATGATAAACTTTATGTTATGTATAATTTATCACTTTTACAAAAAAGAAAATTTGGGATAGGACCTCTACTTCCAGACAAGTAGCTTACATTAAGTTGAAAAAAAATTCATTTAGTATTTCTGCTATCTGCTTTTCCTATCTGAAAATACCTTTTGCAGTATCATCAGTAGGGACCACTGATTCTCTAGCCATTTTTTTTTTTACTTTCTCAGTGATTTTTACTTTTTTATTTTTTTAATATATTTTATTGATTATGCTATTACAGTTGTCCCATTTCCCCACTTCATTCCCCTCCACCCTGAACATCCTCTCCCACTCACATTCCCCCCTTTAGTTCATGTCCATGTGTCATAAGTTCTTTAGCTTCTACATTTCCCACACTATTCTTGCCCTCCCCCATCTATTTTCTACCCACTGTCTATGCTACTTATTCTGTACCTTCCTACCTCTCCTCCTCCCACTCCCCTGTTGCTGACCCTCCATGTGATCTCCATTTCTGTGTTTCTCCTCCTGTTCTAGCTGTTTGCTTAGTTTACTTTTGTTTTAGGTGTGGTTGTTAATATCTGTGAGTTTGCTGTTTTTTTACTGTTCATATTTTTTTATCTTCTTTTTCTTAGATAAGTCCCTTTAACATTTCATATAATAAGGGCTTGGTGATGATGAACTCCTTTAACTTGACCTTATCTGAGAAGCACTTTATCTTCCATTCTAAATGACAGCTTTGCTGGATAGAGCAATCTTGGATGTAGGTCCTTGCCTTTCATGACTTGGAATACTTCTTTCCAGGCCCTTCTTGCCTGTAAGGTCTCTTTTCAGAAATCAGCTGACAGTTTGATGGGAACTCCTTTGTAGGTGACTCAGCCTTTATCCCTTGCTGCTTCTAGAATTCTCTCCTTCATTTTGATCTTGGCTAATATAATTATGATGTGTCTTAGTGTGTCCTCCTTGGGTCCACCTTCTTTGGGACTCTCTGAGCTTCCTGAACTTCCTGGAAGTCTACTTCCTCTGCCAGACTAGAGAAGTTCTCCTTTATTATTTGTTCAAGTAAGTTTTCCACTTGTTGCTCTTCTTCTTCCCCTTCTGGTCCCCCTATAATTTGGATGTTGGGATGTTGAAAGATGTCCTGGAGGTTCCTAAGCCTCTCCTCATTTTTCTGAATTCTTGTTTTTTCATTCGTTTCTGTTTGGTTGTTTCTTTCTTCTTTCTGGTCCACTCCATTGATTTGAGTCCCAGTTTTCCTCCCATCACTGCTGGTTCCCTGTGCGTTTTCCTTCATTTCACTTATTGTAGCCTTCATTTGTTCATCTAATTTGCAACCCAAATCAACCAATTCTGTGAGCATCCTGATCACCAGTGGTTTGAACCGTGCATCTGATAGGCTGGCTATCTCTTGGTCGCTTAGACAAATTGGCTCTGGCTCTTTGATTTGTTCTCACGTTTGAGCCATTTTTGGTTTTTTTGTTTTGTTTTGTTTTGTTTTGTTTTGTTTTGCTTGTTTGTTTGTTCTGGTCATGGCTGTTATGTAGTAAGGGGCGAAGCCTTCAACGTTCACCAGGGTGGGGCAACCCAGTCCCTGGGTTGTGATGCTCTATGTGGGGGCGGGGTCTGAGAGGGAACATGGTGCTTGCTCTTCTCTCTCTCTGATTCCAGTCCCTTCTGCCGCTTCCCCCAAGCAAACTGAGCCCTTCTGGTGCTGATTTCCGTGTGGGTGGGCTTGTATACATTGTAGGACCCTGTGGGTCTCTCCAACAAGCTCTCCTAGGAGGCTGGGAGTCTCTCCTGGTGCCTCAACCCCCACAGGTGTTTTCAATTGGTGTTTTTAGGTTTTATTTCCTGGCGCTGGGGCCCTGGGTTGCGAGGTCTGCCTCGCTCCCCATTTTCGCCTGGATATCTGCACGTGAATGTGTGACCGCCTGGTCAGCCAGCCCCCTTGCACAGCCTCACTGGGTCTGCCCTTGCCACCTCACGCCCGGGGTCCGCTAGCCACCGCCTGCAAGGCTGGGGCTCCTGTGCACCCAGGTGGGCCAACCTTTGCTTTTTCGTACCGCGACTCCGCCCTTCTTACAGGTCTGGATGAATGGTTGTCGGACTTCTGTACAGTTCAATTTTCTGTTAGTTCTGGGTGTTTTCTTGTTTCTAAATCTTTGTTGTCCTTAATTTTGGTTGTGCAAAGAGGCACAGTGTGTCCACCTATGCCTCCATCTTGGCCAGAAGACCTCTTTAGCCAAATTTATGTCATCGGTGTATGTAGAACTCCTGTTATTTCGGGCTTAAAGTATCTACACAGTAAGACTAAATTTCAGCCCTGATCCTTATAAACAAACTATTTCCCCTAGCCCTAGCAGCCATTCTAAGAATAAAGCTTATATAATTCTTCAGAAGCAATCTTCAAATTACTATGTGCCTGGCCCCTGCTAGATACTGAAGTTCCAAAGATAATTAAGGCAAGATTTCTGTTGTCACAGAGGTCAGTTAATGGAGGACACAAACATGACTGGATACTATTTCCTCTTTCCCCAATTTCAAGCAAGTAAGTAGTCGGCCCTGCATATTGCCTCAGAGGAAGCATGTGTCTAGGTGGAAAAAGTAGTAGCCTGGGAGCCTTTCAGGCTTTTCAAAACAAAAGACTAACTACCCATAAGAACCTCAAATGGAATCCACCCAAATATATGTCAACAGAGCACTGGATAGATAAATCATGGTCATACAATGGGGTATTATATAGCAATAACAAAGTATAAATGCAATGTCATACATGAAACCCACAAACATAATGTTGGGGGCTAAGCCAAACAAAAAATAAAAAAAAAATACATACTATATAATTCCATTTACATAAAATCAAAAACAGATCAAACTAACTGATGGTCAAAGAAGGCCATGGGGTGGAAACCTCTGAGGAGAGGGTTTGGATCAGTGTTAGCAATGCGAAGGGCCATGAGGAAGGCCTCTAAAATACTGGTAGTATTCTATCTCTTGATCTGTGAGTGAACTGTGTGTGTCCTTTTATGAAAATTCACTGAGTTGTTAACTTATATATAATTTCTATATGTATGCTACAGTCAAATAAAATTTTACTTGAAAGTTTCTGCTCTCATTTGGGAGGAGAAAGACAGAAGTAAAGTACATAGTATATCAGATGGTAGTAAGGTGGAATAAAGAAAATGTAAAACAGGAAAAGAGAATAGGTTGCCAGGATATATAGCTGGGTATGGAAAGAGGTTTACAATTTTAAAGTGTCAAGAAAGGCAGAACTGAGAAGGTGACATGAGGGTATGAGCCATGCAGCTTTCTAGGGGACAGTGCATAGAACAGATATTTGGTAATTTATATGGCAAAGAGAAAACTGCCCACCTATTTTCTACCTTCCTTCTTATTTTAGTGGAATGATAACAACCTAGATCATATTATTTTTTAAAAGGTTGTTTCTCATGTGTACACACATAAAATAAACAACAACAACAACAAAAACAAGAATAAACCTTTCAAGGAAGGGGATTCCCAGGCACAGACACAGCTGGCATGCTCAACAAAATTCAAAGGGATGAATTTACCCAGATTGGAAAGAAACTGGTCCAAACTGGAGGGAAAAAAAGATATTGAAAGAGAAATTACCCATTTTCACTCACTCACTCTACAGTGAAGTCAAGGGTAAGCCATTAACCACCTCTCCACCTCTAAAGATACCACACACACACAGTTTTCTACCAGTCAAAGATCACCAGAAATATGAGGAAAATTTCTAACATAATACACAGTGACGAAAACAACAAACCAAACACCTTTTTTTAAAAAAAGGCCTATGGAAGAAACAGAGACAATAAAAATAGGAAAATTAAATTTTAAATAATATGTCTATCCTCAGAGAGATAAAATATTAGATCCTTAAATAAGAACAAATGTTATTTTTAAAAAGGGGAGGACAGAAGTTTTCATTTACAATTGGTGAATTTCTTAGTATATAAATGATAGTGATGCCTTAACCTAAGTTCCCAGAATGCAGCCTGATGAGAATGCTGGGAATGGGAGCTGAGCCATCCAAAACAGGAAGCCTCTAGCTGCACGTGTCTACTGAACATCTGAATTGCAGCACAACGAGTTGGGATGAGCAAAAAGTATAAAGTATACACTGGATTTCTAAATCTTAGTACAAAAATAAATACTGTAATTATCTCACCAATAATTCTTTATATTCAGTGTATGTTCAAATGATAGTATTTTGGATACATAGGGTTATATAAAATACATTACCAAAATTAACTTCGTTTGTTTCTTTTTACTTTTTTAACGTGGCTTCTAGGAAATTTTTAGTTTTATATGTGGCTTTTGTGTGGCTGGTAAATTATATTCCTACTAGACTATACTGTTCTAGATTATACACATTGATTGAGAACAAGAATAGTACCTAAATAATTCTTGTGTCCTCTAGGGAGCAGAAAGCATAGTAGACCCCCAGTAAGTATTTACTGAATAAACAAATAATGCATGTTTTCATAGCATTAGTCTCCAAGCGTGTGGTTTTGGAAGTATATGTTTTTCAAGTGCACTCTGAGGAAAGGTACACAGTCAATTCAAGTAACTTGTATTGTCTATTCTTATCTTTTGATTATTACTTAAAAATATTTTGGTACACTTTATAAATCCTAATTTATTCCTCCCATACTTTATTAGAATACAATGATCATTTTAATCACTACACTGAATTATTTCCATAGCTATGATCACAGAGATTTCTAAAACCAACAAATGAAATCTACTGCCTTACCTTTTAAAGTCTGCCCTCTAGTGTTCATATTAGTATAAATACATTTGTCCAAAAAGATCCATGTGCTTTCTACAAATTTTTAAATAAAATTAACTATGAATCAGTACCTTAATTGGCCAGGGTCAATTTCTGTTGCTTGCAACTAAAACCCCTTACTCGGTATAACCACCATCTCTCAGCGGGCAGGCTGATTCTGCTTTACCACTGCCAACTCCCACTGGCCACTAAGCCCTGTCCCCTAAATTCCTTTCAACTGATAGGGTGAACATACAGTTTTCCTGCGTTCAATTATAACAGACTCTAATCACAATGCCCAAGCCTGTTTTGTATGATAAGAGAAACTTTAAGAACTAAAATTATCTTTCACCAAACTGTTTGTTCCCAAACTGGTTATGTCCAGCTGTTCATGGAGAAAACACAGTGAGTAGGAAATCTTTCACAGGATTCTCCCTGCAGCTCATCTAAGATAGTCTTGTACCACAAATTCTGATAATCCCTTCCTCTGATGCCACACAATCTCCATTGTAATAGCTATCCTCAGTCAAACAATTAATTATGTATGCCTTCATAAAAGAGAGAGACCATGTCTCCTCATCTCTATATCCCCATATGAGGGAGACTTGATAAATTAAACATTTTATCAGAAAGTAACATAGAAAATGCTTCACATTTTAAAATAATCACCATGCTTCAAATTATATGCACTCTGAGTTTAACATAATGTTATCTACTACTAATATAGACGAGTATCAACTGGCTGTTAAGCTATTCTGATCATAATGAAAAATCAAGGGAGAATTATATGTGGGCCTAAAAAGTACTATTTTATTATCTTGATATTTCTAATTAGTTCATGATTTAACTTAGGTCAAATTTTGTGCACATCTCAAAAATATGAATACCAATTCACTCATATTAGTCTTCCCATCTCATTATTTCTTTAGTAAATATCTTATGCATAAACTTGGGAGTTGGGAATTATATGGATACACAGAATGATCTAGAAGGTCTTTTGAAGTCCCATCTAATTTCTGCCCCTACCTTCCAGTTTAACCTTAGAATTTCTAATCAACAGATTGAGCATGAGTATCAACACCACATATAGAGTTCTCAAAGGTCAACAAGATGTGGTTTTCCCCAAACAATATAACTTTGCATAGGAGAGCCTCAGAAATGCAAAGACAAGCACCACCTAGTGGCAGAAAGAGTTACTCCAGATAAACAGTTACCATTGACTGTACAAGGTCTGTCCAGAAAAAGTCCAACCATTGAATATAATGAGAACGGTTTGTGCCGACATTGATGTAACCTAGCAGCCAAGAAGAGTAGACTGGAATACACATGTGTGAACAATAATGACTTCACTATACTAGTCAGTGGAGGTGGTAGATGCCACTGAGCAAGCACGTGTACTGTGTGGCCGTCACATTCAAAATAACTAAGCGATTAGAGCAACAAATATGCATCAAATTTTGCATTAAGCTTGAAGATTCCTCCGCAGAAACTATTTGGATGATTTAGAAGGCCACTACAACTATGAGCAACTGGTGATTGGCAGCTTCAACACAACAAGCTGCCCACTCATGCATGATAACTTGTGCAGTTTTTTTGGCAAAACATCAAATCACCCAGGTGACTCAACCCCTCTACAACCCAGATTTGGTGCCCTGTGACTTCTGGCTTTTCCCAAAACTAAAATCACCTTTGAAAGGGAATAGATTTCAGACGCCTACGAGTTTCAGGAAAATACTACGGGGCAGCTGATGGCGACTGGGAAAAACTATGTGATGTCCCAAGGTGCCTGCCTACTTTGAAGGAGATTGAAGTGGCATTGTCCTATGAACAATGTTTCTTGTATCTTCTTCAATAAATGCCTCTATGATTACTGGACAGGCTGCATAAATCTAAATTTACCTACCAAAATCTAAACCATGGACAGTTATCATTCAGGACACAATGTTGTTAAAATGTTTGATAACCATATGGCTACTAAATCAAAACTAATACCAGTTTTAAGATAAGTAATTAAGACTAAATGTTCTTAATTAGCACAGTCCAGGTTGAGCTGTTTTAAAGTTCTCAACTGAATCTCTTAAAACTAAAATGGAAGGAAATGAACTAATTCCTACATTGAGCGCTCGCTCTGCCATGTATTGGGCACAGTCACACATGCTACATCTCACTTAAACCCACAACAACCCAGTAAGAAATTTACTAGAATCCCCACTGTACAAATGAGGAAACTGACCCTCAGATATTAAATAATTTATATTAAATCACACAAACATTAAGTGATGAAGTCACCTCCCCATGCAGTGTTCATAACTATTCCTGGATCCTTGGGAAAAATAAAGTAATACAATAAATAAGCGTACGCAGCCTAACTAAGCACTTAGTTTGAGCCTTAAATAACTGGCTCCAATACTACATGAACGAGAGAAATGTGCTGTTAGATAACAGATTATCCCTCAGACTTCGAGACCAATCAGACGGGTAGCTAGCTAAAAAGAGACAAGAGCTCATATTTGTCCTGAACATAGTGAGGTATAGCAGAAAAGATGATGGACTTTGGTCTCAGGCCTAAGCTCAAACCAGTGTTAGCAAATTAATATTAATTGAGTTTTATTAGAGCACAGCATCGGAGCTGGAGACACAGGTGTCCGCACAGACAAAACCTGCTCGCACAGAACCTACATTCCTGCCCCTGAATAATTTTCAGTCTAGTACAGAAGATGACACACAAGGAGGTCCTTTGGCACACTGATAGAGGCCACTTATCCATAAGCTTGTTTAGGGCAAAAAGGATTTTTAATTGTGTAAAGATTGTTACCTTCACAAGACAATCCTTTATTCTCTTGTGTCAAATTCATTTTCACCAAGGGCCACATCAGCCTCACGGTTGCCTTCAAAGGGCCAACTCCTTTCAACTCCTTTCAACTCCTGATAAGGAGTAATTTCAACTCCTTATCAGGGAGTAGTTACATTTATACAGCCCTAAAATTATATTGGCCCTTTGAAGGCAACCTCAAGGCTGAAGTGGCCTTACTGAAAATTATTTTGATACCTCTGCTTTATAAATTACTCCTCCCAATTTTCAAAATTTTCTTCTCTCTCCATCCTTCTCGTCCCTCTCTTGCTGTTCACAAGAACTCTCTCTCTCCCTCCCTCTCTCCTTCTCACCTCTCTCTCTCTCTCTCTTTTCTCTCTGTCCCACACACACACAACACATGCAACTGAGATGAATATGTGCAAACTGGAACTTCACCAACTTTACTTTAAACTTCTGCTTTCCAGCAGACATGCCCTTTACAATACGGTTCAATTCTTCAAATCCTGACATCTTCACCCATTTAGATCAGTTCCATTTTAAGAACTGAAAGATATAACCAATAGATAGTAGCAAAGCTTAATCAAAAAGGACAAGACTTTGGAGCCAGGTCTAGTGAAATTCCAATTCTACAGTAACTGATTAATAACTGATTAATACAGTTTCCAGATAGTAAGGGGGTATGGGGGACTAGGTAACAAAGGTAAAAGGAATTAAGAAATACAAATTGCCAATTATAAAATTATTCATAGGATATCAAGTACAGCATAGGAAATATAGTTAATAATATCATAACAACACTATACACTGTCAGATGGGTTCATGAGTTATCAGGGTGATCACTTTGTGAGCTGTATAAATGTATAATCACTATGTTGTACACCTGAAACTAATATATGACAATGGTAATTGAAAAATAATTTTTTAATAATTAACATTCCATAAAATTCAAAAAATAAAAAAATTAAAATTAAACCTAGCCTTTAAAAAACTGATTAATACATTATTTGGATCATTTTTCAAAAAGAAAGAAGGTTGTGGGTGGTCAATCATAAAAGTAGGTCCACCTCTTCTCTTACCCTTCCTAAATATAATGCAGTTCTGAAGTAAGGCCAACCAAGGTAGGGCAACTGTGCTAGGGTAGTGACACATAGTAGGGGGTAGAGGCAGCACGAAGGCCCAAAGGAGGGTAAGGAGAGAATCTATGCATGGGAGAAGGCCTGTTGGGGTGTCCAACCCCAAGCAGAGTAAGAAGGGTATAAGAACAGGGAGTGACCCCAAATATAGTGTCAGAGCTGAGTAATGTGAGGAAGAGGAAAGTCATATGGAGGGTATTGGGTATAGGAGCCCAAACATCATGAGCAAGTCCTCAGAGTAGGGCTGCTCACCTTGTGGTTTAGAACATAAGCATGTCAGATCCAGAATGAGGTGAGAGGGGATATTATGAGACGCTGGTTACATACAGGCATATTGAACAAAAAAGTAAACATGTTAAGGATAATAGGACCCAGATTCTCACTGAGGGTGAGGGAAAATATATGGAAAGGAAAGCAACTGTAACGAACTCTGGAGCAGCGGTCCCTAATGTTTTTGGCACCAGAGACCACGACAGGGGCAGGGTGTTGGGGGTGGTGCAGACAGGAGCGTGGAGCTCAGGAGGTAATGCAAGCAAAGCTTGGACTATTGCTCACCTCCTGCTGGGCAGCCTGGTTCAATTCCTAACAGGCCAGGGATTAGTACAGGTCTGAGGCCCACAGGTAGAGAGCCCCTGCCCTGGGGCTACTAGGTTGGAATTTGAGGTACATATCAACATGAATTCATGATTTCAAAAGGGACAGGAAATGGATAGATAGAAAGAAATATACAGGTAAATGTGCATATACATACATTGCCTTACTCTATCCTCAGAGGACTGGGATCAATCAGCAACATCCAATAGCAATAACATACTTTGTGCCCAGATCTTGGTTTCTAAATATTTTCTCCAGTAAAAGGAAAAAGAGATTATTGGAAATTCACTCATTCCAAAGTTATAACAAGTGAAGTACAAGTTGAGACTGAAACTTGTTAGAAAGTGATCCAAGTCCTCAAAGAATGTCAGGGATTATGTCAAAAGGTATAAAAGCCAGCTTGAAGGTACTTACAGTGGCCAAACCTGGGACAATCTGAGTATGAAAAAAGCAAAAGGAGTAACAAATTACAGCCCACTGAATAAAATAGGAAGCCAGGAGTCTACACTGGTGTAAATAAATAAATAAATAAATACCTTAAAAATCTGATGAAAAATTTAGTTTGAAAGTGCTTCCCCACAAAATCCTAACTACATTAGGACTAAGAATAACTTTACAGTAAGGAGTCCTTCCACACACCACCTTAACCAGGTGGTCAAAATGAGCACCAACATAATGGGACAAACGAAAATCACAGACTACCTGACGGGATGCAATGAGGAAAACACAGAATCACTACTCTGATATTGTGGATAAGGATGCATATGTAACCTGAACTTAATCATGAAAAACCAATGGGCAACCCAAATTGAAGGGCATTCTACAAAACAAGTGGCATGTATTCACCAGAAGTACCTAAGTCATAAAAGTCAAGGAAAGACTGAGGAACTGTTTCAAATTAAAGAAAACTGGAGGCAGAGCAACTAAATGCAAAGCATGACTGCAAACTGGATTCTTTTGCTATAAAGCACATTATTAGAACCACTGGTGAGACTCAAATAGGGTCTGAAACTAGGTGGTGGTATGTAATTTCTAATTTTGGTTATATGGAACATCCTTGTTTATAGAAAATACACACAAAAGTAAAGTATAAGATACCTCGTCAGCAATGTACTCCCCAATGCTTCTGAAAGGAAAAAATTTTTTGTTTAAACTTTACTGTCCTTTCAATTTTTGTTAAGTTTGAAATTATTTTACAAAAAAAGTTTAGTTAAAAAAAACAATCAGTCAAGACTGCCAAAGGAGCCTCCACATAGACTGTCAGTTGTTCCTGTGACCAACACCAAATAGAAGGGCTCAGCTTATAAAGGAACATGCACTGAGGGGTAGGAGACCTAGGCCCCAGAGTCCAAAGGCTGACAGGCCTGAACACACCATGCTGTAGGATAGGACTGTAAGACTCTGGAAGGACAGGTCACAGTCCACAGGAACCTTGTCTCAGGACAAGGAGATTGGGAGCTAATGAGATATATATATTATGAGGGGCATTTAGAATTTGGGGTACCTGGGACCATTTGAATTCAGGTAAACTTGCAGATGAATTCATCGAGCATCCATGAGAAAAGTGAGTAATTTTTAAGATGTTTAAGGACTTCCAGCCAAGATGGAGGCATAGGAAGACACACTGTGCCTCCTTGCACAACCAAAAGAAGGACAACAACAAATTTAAAAACAAAAAACAAGCAGAACTGACAGAAAATCAAACTGTATGGAAGTCCAACAACCAAGGAGTTAAAGAAGAAACATTCACCCAGACCAGTAGGAGGGGTGGAGACAGGCAGCCGGAGAGAGAGGACTCTCAGCAAGGCAGCAGCTGGTGAAATGTACAGTCTCACATTCACATGCGGATAAACCGGGAGGAACAACTGAGGAGCGAGACAGACCACGCAACCCACTGTTCCAGTGTGGGGAAATAAATCCTCAAACCTCAGACTGAAAACACCTGTGGGGCTTGAGGCAGCAGCAGGAGAAACTCCCAGCCTCGCAGGGAGTTCAGTGGAGAAACCAACAGGGTCCTAAAACATACACAAGCCCATCCACCCGGGATTCAGCACCAGAAGGGCCCAATTTGATTGTGGGTAGCAGGGGAAGTGACTGAAAGCCAGTAGAGAACAGAGCAAGCAGCACTGCCCCCTCTAGGACCCCTCCCTGACATACAGCATCACATGGCAGCAACCTGGGTTACCCAGCCCTGGTGAACATCTAAGGCTCCGCCCCTTACCACTTTACAGGCACACCATGACAAAAAAAAAAAAAAAAAAAAAAAAAAAAAAAAAAAAAAAAAAAAAAAAAAAAAAAAAAAAAAAAAAAAAAAAAAAAAAAAAAAAAAAAAAAAAAAAAAAAAAAAAAAAAAAAAAAAAAAAAAAAAAAAAAAAAAAAAAAAAAAAAAAAAAAAAAAAAAAAAAAAAAAAAAAAAAAAAAAAAGGCCCAAATGAAAGAACA
>PVKU01008997.1:23292-40960 GCA_004027475.1 Anoura caudifer | reverse complement strand
TAACTAAGCGACAAAGAGATAGCCAACCTATCAGATGCACAGTTCAAAACACTGGTAATCAGGATGCTCACAGAATTGGTTGAATTTGGTTGCAAATTAGATGAAAAAATGAAGGCTACGCTAAGAGAAATGAGGCAAAATGTACAGGGAACCAACAGTGAAAGGAAGGAAACCAGTACTCAAATCAACGGTTTGGAAACATCCATCCATAACAGAATGAAGAAATAAGAATTCAAAAAAATGAAGAGAGCCTTAGGAACCTCCAGGACATCTTTAAACGTTCCAACATCCGAATCATAGGGGTGCTAGAAGGAGAAGAGGAAGATCAAGAAATTGAAAACTTATTTGAAAACATAACGAAGGAGAACTTCCCCAATCTGGCAAAGGAAATAGACTTCCAGGAAGTCCAGGAAGCTCAGAGAGTCCCAAAGAATTTGGACCCAAGGAAGCACACACCAAGGCACTTCATCATTAAGTTACCCAAGATGAAAGATAAGGAGAGAATCTTAAAAGCAGCAAGAGAAAAGAAGACAGTTACCTACAAAGGTGTTCCCATTAGACTATCAGCTGATTTCTCAAAAGAAACCTTAGAGGCAAGAAGAGGCTGGAAAGAAGTATTCAAAGTCATGAAAGGCAAGGACCTACATCCAAGATTACTCTATCCAGCAAAGCTATCATTTAGAATGGAAGGGCAGAGAAAGTGCTTCCCTGATAAGGTCAAGTTAAAGGAGTTCATCATCACCAAGCCCTTAATATATAAAATGTTAAAGGAACTTATCTGAGAAAAAGAAGATAAAAATATGAACAGTAAAATGACAACAAACTCACAGTTATTAACAACTGAACCTAAAGCAAAAACAACAAGCAAACAGCTAGAACAGGAACAGAATCACAGAAATGGAGATCACATGGAGGGTTATCAGCAGGGGAGTCGGGGGCGGGGGGAAGGTACAGAGAATAAGTAGCATAAATGGTAGGTAGAAGATAGACAGGGGAAGGTTAAGAATAGTATAGGAAATACAGAAGCCAAAGAACTTACATCTATGACCCATGGAAATGAACTAAAGGAGGGTAATGCAGGTAGGAGGGGGTGCATAGGGTGCAGGGGAATAAAGGGGGGAAATGGGACAACTGTAATACATAATCAATAAAATATATTTTTTAAAAAGATTTTTAAGAGTATGAACATGATGGTATTGTACATGAAGTAAAGTAAACTTTGAGTAGAGCATAGAATATGAAGGTGAGTATTGAATATCACGCAAGAAAGGTTCATTGAAGCTAATGGCAATAGGTCTGGAATGTTAGGCTTAGATGTCTCTATTTTATTTGCTAGGCAACAGAAAGACATTAAAGGATTTGAAAGCAAAATCCCAAGGTGTACGATAGATTAGCATAGATTAGAGGCAGGAAGATCAGTTAGAAGATTATTGAAATAAGATTATAAAGGCTGGCCCTGGCTGGTGCAGCTCAGTGGATTTAGCACAGGCCTTCGAACCAAAGGATTCTGGTTCGATTCCCAGTCAGGGCACATGCCTGGGTTGCAGGCCAGTTCCCGGCAGGAACGCACAAGAGGCAACCACACATTAATATTTCTCTCCGTCTCTCCTTCCCTTCCCCTGTAAAGATAAAATAAATAAAATCTTAAAAAAATAAAATAAAGTAAAATAAAGCTTTAAAAAAAAAGATTATAAAGGCTGAAATAGAGGCAGAAGTAGGAATTGAAGAGATTCCTGCAGCACTAAAATATAACAGATTTTGCCAACGGAACACATGTAAAGCAAAGCACAGATGAAAATAATTATGAGCCCTGAAAGTGGCAGGATCCTTAAGAAAAATTGAGCTATGCTGGGAGGAGACGAGATGAAGCTAGTGATCTGAAGCTCAATGAAGTCCAACAGGCAGGTGAAAACGCAAACCTGGAAGGTAGAAAAAGTTCAGAGGAGAAATATAGATCTAACTTTCATCTATTTGAGATTACTGAAGGATACAGCATAAGAAGAGAAGATTGCTGAAAACATAACCTTGAGAAATGCCTCTTGTTAGGAAGCACAGCCCATTTTTTTTAAATGGTTCAAGGAGTCAGAGAAAAATGCCTTATGCTAGGTATTTTCCATTTGCCCCTCCAGGTCTACTTCCCACCTTTCCCCAACCCTGCTTGCCCTCTGGCATCTGGTTGGGTTCAGCCAATGAAAGACCCCAACAAGGAATTAAGAGGCAGGAGGAGAATAGGGGCAAAGCATTTTTCCTTTGCCTCTTAATGTGGTGTCATCTCAGAGTCACAGATTGGCCCTCTCTCTCTAGTAAGGCCACAATCCTACTGTACATCTACCTCTCCAGGTTCCATTAACTGTTGCTTCCCCTTGTCCCTTCAGACCTTAGATGGTAATGGTCCCTGCTGCTGATAGCTCCACGGTATTGTGCTCTTATGTTATTAGTAAAATATCCTTTGTTATTACCCTACCCACATCTTAAATTCTTCTCAATTAACAGTTTGAGTATGCTCTGTTTCCTGCTGAAACCTTTATTAACACAGTGCCCTATCTTGCCCAGCAATTATTCTCCATAACATATATATCAAAACATTTAATTTCCCCCACTCAAAAATCCTTATACAGTCACACCTCGGTACTCGCGGGCTTCAGAACTTGTCAAACCCTGTAGTCATCGTGTTCTGACAGGAAAAAATGTTTCAGCACTTGGCGCTTGCTCAGGACTCATGGCACCTGCTTAACTTGTATGAGTCACCATGCTGCTCCACAAGAGAAAATGCTTTATGACTCATCACTGGCGTGCTGCTCAGAGCCCCTCTCTCACAATGAAACAGAGGTCAAAGTGTCAGTCTCACAGAAGCTCAGGAGCAGTGCAGAACCCCTACACATTCCTCATTACTGTCTTCTACTTTTGTGCATTTTAAGTGCTAATCATGGGTCAAAAAAAGATTAAGAGTGATACCACTAAGCCTAAAAGGCAGTTAATAAGAACCTCAATCAAAAAGAAAAAAGAGATGGTAACTTAGTATGAGAATGGTGTAGGTGTGACTGATATCTCTCTTATGTTCAAGATGCCAAGAACAAAGACCTTGACGATAGTGAAAAAATAAGGAAGTGATTAAAACAGCAAGTGTTGCTAAAAGTGTAAAGTCTGTGAGTAAGCAATGTTCACAGACATTAAAAGTCTGTGAGTAAGCAATATTCACAGACATTGAAAGTTGAAAAATTGCTTTAAATCTATATTAATGAAAAACAGTTAGTGGGTGACAGCATTTCTGAGACAATAATCTGAGAGAAAGGTCGGCAGCTGCATGCCGATCTGTTAAAAGACAAGCCTGGAACAAGTGATGAGAGCACTGAAGTGTTTAGAGCCAGTCATGGATGGTTCAATAAATCTAAAAAGAAAACTGGCATTCATAGTGTGGTGAGGCCTGGAGAGGCAGCCAGTGACAATAAAGAAGCTGCCGAAAGTATGTCACCAAGTTTAGGGAGTGTGTAGAGGCTGAGGGTTTTGTCCCCCAACAAGTGTCTAACTGCGACGGGACTGGTTTGTTCTGGAAGAAAATGCCTGACAGAACTTACATCACTCAAGAGGAGAAGGCATTGCCAGGGCACAGGCCAATTAAGGACAGGCTAACTCTGTTGCTGTGTGGGAATGCTAGTGGGGACTGAAAACCTAAACCTCAGCTAGTGTATCACAGTGAAAGTATCTACCAGTGTATTACAAGTTTTCTAGAGAAAGTATGAGATAAAAAGTCAGTTAAGTGTGACATGAAGTGCCAATGTTAAAGTTTGTGTGATGAGGCAGTTCTTTACAGAATGGATGAACTAAGTTTTGGCCCCAGTGTGAAACAATATTGCAGGAAAACGAACTGCCTCTGAGGGCTTTGTTAATTATGGACAATGCTCCCGCCCACCTTCCAGGCTTGGAGGACAACTTACTAGAGGAGTTGTTTCATAGCCATGAAGCTCTTGCCCCCTAACGCAACTCCTCTGTTCCAGCCCATGGGCCAGCAGGTCATTTCCAACTTCGAAAACCTCTATACAAAGGTCCTTTTTCAGAGGTGTTTTGAAGTAACCTCAGAAACACAGTTGACCCTCAGAGAGTTCTGGAAGGACCATTTTAATATGCTCCACTTGTCACTCTCATAGATGAAGCCTGACGAACGTTTCTTACAAGACCATGAACTCTGCCTGGAAGAAATTGTGGCCAAAGGCTGTATCTCCTAGGACTTTGAAGGCTTTGGGGATGGTCCTGATAGCCCAATAGTGGAACATACTGTGTATCTGGGCAAGTCCATGGACTTGGAGGTCAGTGATGAAGATGTGGAAGAGTTAGTGAAGGAGCACAGAGCAAGCTGAGCAGTGAGGAGCTGCAGGAACTTCCAAAAGAGCAGCAACAGATAGTGGCTGAGGAAATTTTTTCAGATGAGGAAGAGGGAAGGGAAGAAGTGTCTACTGCATTGATAAAAGAAATGTGCAGTAAACGGGTTGGAGTTCAAACGTTTGTGGAAAAGTATCACCCAGCAAAGCTCTAGCAAACCAAAATGTGGACCTGTTTAATGAATGTTGTTATACTTTAGAAACATTCTGAAGACAGAAACAAGTTTCTCTTGAGAGGTTTTTAGTGAAACTCCCTAAATCTAAGTCTCCAACAGTGTTAAGTGAAGCCAAGGGACAGAAAACAGAAGAAACCACTGAGAAATCTGAAATTTTCTTGGAAGAGGGCTCCTCTTCCAACAACTAACCCCTCTCCTCCTCCTCTACCTTGCCACCATCCCATTATGCCAGGAACTCCTCTCAGTATAGGTAAAGTGAAGTTAAATTTTATTTTATTTCTATGTAATTAATTGCTTTTTATCCATATCTGTTTAGTTTTAAGGTTCTGCATTACAAAACAATCTCATTACTTAATATTAGCCCAATACAACATGAAAGTTCTAGGGAACTTTCACGAATTATATCTAATTACACTATTTCTTTTTTCTTTAAGATTGTATTTATGTATTTTTAAAGAGGGGGAAGGAAAGGAGAAAGGGAAAGAAACATCAGTGGGTGGTTGCCTCTCATGCACCCCCTACTAGGAACCTGGCCCACAACCCAGGCCTATGCCCCAACTGGGAATTGAACTGGTGACCCCTTGGTTTGCAGGCTGCCATTCAATCTACTGAGCCACACCAGCCAGGGCTAATTACATTATTTCTTATGGGAAAAATTCATTCGGGACTCATCAGTTTTGGCACTTATCACAAACTCCAGAATGAATAACAATAAATACCAAGTACCACTGTACTTAAAAAAAAAAAAAAAATCTTTACACTAAGTTCTAGTCAACAGCCTTTTTCTGATTGGTCCATTCAATCCTTGGTCTCTTCTATTGACTTTCAGGATGCTGAGCTCCAGGACATCAGAAAGAGGATTCATTCTCACTAACCCTGCGGAAACTGGTACCTCCAGGGAGAAGAAACTCTGAAAGCATCAGAAAAACTTATTCCTGCAGATCAGAAAGCAGCCTCTACTTCCCTGGAAAGAGACATCTTTTTCTACATATACTAGACTCCTACCCATATTCTTCTTTATCAAAGATGGCTCCTGACCACAGGCTTCTGGATACTAGGAAGAATTAGACATACTCCTAGAGCCAAAAACCAGCCTTTCCTTCCTTGTGTGACAGCACAAAAGGTATTAACATTAGCATTTGCATAGATGTAATCACCCTGTCCATCACCTACAAAAAAGATTTCAAATTCATACTCTACCAAGACCCACCCCCACTAATTCACCCACCCCTACCAATCCAATAGACTCTCCTAGTCCATGGTTCCTAGGCTGTTTATGACACAGAACAAAAAAAAAAAAAAAAAAAAAAAGGGAGGCAGAGAAGGATTAGACCTGAGAAGCAAGAGAAAGGCTTATTGGAAAGAGGTTGAATTAATGCCTGCAATTAAGTTCTGAGGGTAAAAGCCCAGCTGACTGGAACAGGAGAGAGAACCAAGGACGGCAGTAAAATATGAGAAACAGGAGAAAAAGGGGATTCCAGAAACACTACTGGGGTTAATAAACTCTATCTCCTTCAAGATACAACAGTATAAAATGAAATTCCTTTCCAACCATCTTTTTGTTGGTGTTGGTATGGGATGTGCTTCTTTAAAAATACCACCATGCCCTGGCTGGGTGGTTCGGTTGGTTGGAGCCTCATCCCATACACCAAAAGGTTGCAGGTTCCATTCCTGGTCAGGGCATATACCTAAGTTGTGGGTTTGATTCTGGTGGGGACAGGGCATGTACTGGAGGCAACAGATCTCTCTCTCCCTGTCTCTCCTCCCTCCCCCCTTTTCTCTCTCTCTCTAAAATCAATAAACATAACCTCTGGTGAGGATTAACAAAAACCACCATTCTGGGAATAACTGGTCTGATCTGGCAAAAATGAGATTATAGTTACAAACCAGATGCTCTGTGGGCGCCTTTCTTCCTTCCCACTCCTTTCTCACCTGGAAGTATGAATTTTCTTTCCCACAAGAGCTGTCTCTACACCATAAAAATTCCAATAAATATGAAACTCTCTTTCCAGAGAAACTCTCTTTCCAGAGAAATGCGGAAATGTATTTTCTTTCCAGAAATCCATTTATTAAAACTCACAATATCTACATATTTTGGAATACAGTCACATTTTCAATCCACTGAGCCACATCAGCCAGGGATACCTACAGTCACATTTTCAAAAGTGCAGTTTGGAATACAGAGCCTATATCTTGCTTACTAAATGTATTCAACAGACTTAAATTACAGCATGGAAGGAAAATTGTGAATGTATCATACCTATAGAATCAGAATGTTAGAACTACAAGGGCCTTTCAAAAAAAGTCTAGACATTTTTAATGCTCCTCAGAATAATGGACAGCATGGAAACAAAAGAGAAACAGAAATTAGTTGTTAGTTTATACTTGTATCTAATTATAACTTATAATCTTAGATTCCAAATTTTTGCTTTCATCGCAAAAAGTCTTATGCTCACTAGTTTATAGTAGAGGAAAAAACCAGTCCTTTAAAACAAATATACAGTAGATATTTTGAGCAGATGTATACAGATGGAAATGCAAATTAAAATGACAACATATCATTTATCACTCATCAAACTAGCAAAAACAGTAAAGATTTGGTGAGGATGTTAAGAAATAGTAGCTTGCATACATTAGCAGGTGAGTATATAATGGTACAATCATTGTGGTAAACTGAACAATTCATTGTTCATAACTCTTCAAACCCTTCCTTTATTAGAATTATAATCCACATATTTCCCAAATAACTTTGCAGTACTACCCACTAGAATGAATATTTCACTACCCCAACAGATGTTGGGCGTGGCCATGTGACTTACACTGGCCAATGGAAGGTAAGTAGAAGTTCTATATATGACCCGTGAAGTTTTATATATTACCACTTGCCTCTTTTCTGCGCCTCCAATTTCCCATGAGAAAAAATGGGTAGTTGCTTGTCTGAGAATGGAAGACATGAACCCAACCTTAACCCAACCTGCAGCCTACAGAGTAGAATCCAGAATCTGGAGCCTGGAACCCTGCCTAGCTCATCTGAGTTGCAATGAATCCATAGATCAAAAAGGAAAATATAAATATTATTATTTTAAGCCACTAAGTTTCAAAGCAATTTTGTTTGGTTGGTTTTGTTTTATGTCGCATTATTATAGCAATCACTGACTAATACAACCATCTGTAAAGTAATCTGGCAATAGCCAATCAAGTTGAAGATGCTCATATACCCCAAAAATGGACACTTCCAAGTATGTCCCCTAAAGTAATGGTTCTCAGCTCAATCAATTTTAACACCTCCTTTTTAAAACAAATAATGTTAAATACGCTCTTTCTATTCTGTAACAAACATAATAGATAATCTATCTACTCTTACATATGAATTTCAAAAAAATCAACATAAAGTCTTAACTATGCTGTAAAGAAGAAATAACATAATTTTTAATCAGGCCTAGGATGAGGTAAGCAAGTTGTCTAAGGCAGAAAATTTGAGGAGGCAAAGTTGTTCAAGTGTTGAAGCTGTACTTGCAGGACTCTGAGAGTATCTCCTTAAGTTTTGCACCTAAGCACCTCACTTGCCTTACTCTACCTAGTCCCAGCCCTGTTTTAAATAATACAATAGGATTCAGAAAGCAAATGTATTCATGAATTTTTAGAAGGCTTAATGATGTAAAGACACCTGCACCCACATAGCATCAGCATGAATACAAAACCTACAAGTACAGGCTGATACTGTGTGCTGTATCAGTGACTCGGATACTATGAATGGTACTGCTATTAAATGTATGTTTCTAAAATAGTGAACAATTCTTGGTAAATTTCTGAAGAAAGTACAGTCTTCTCAGTTTACATGGTTGCTTGAATTCTTAGAAACAATAGGCATGTTAGGACTTCCGGCCAGGATGGAGGCATAGGTAGAAACACTGTGCCTCCTCACACAACCAAAATTAAGGACAACAAAGATTTAGAAACAAGAAAACAACCAGAACTGATAGAAAATAAAACTGTACGGAAGTCCGACAACCATTCATCCAGACCAGTAAGAGGGGTGGAGTCACGGCAAGAATAAGTGGAGGTTGGTCCACCTGGGCGCACAGGCAGCCGCTGGCAGACCCTGGGCACCAGGTGGCAACAGGAAGATCCAGTGAGGCCGCACAAGGGGCCTGGCTGACCAGGCGGTCTCACATTCGCACGCAGATAATTCAGGTGAAAACAGGGAGCAAGACAGACCTCGCAACCCAGGGCCCCAGCACCAGGAAATAAAACCTAAAAACACCAATTGAAAACACTTGTGGGGGTTGAGGTGCCAGGAGAGACTCCCAGCCTCCCAAGAGAGCTCGTTGGAGAGACCCACAGGGTCCTACAATGTACACAAGCCCACCCACATGGAAATCAGCACCAGAAGGGCCCAGTTTGCTTGGGGGAGGTGGCAGAAGGGACTGGAATCTGAGAGAGAGAGGAGCAAGCACCACGTTCCCTCTCAGACCCCGCCCCCACATCCAGCATCACAACCCAGGGACTGGGTTGCCCTGCCCTGGTGAACACTGAAGGCTTCACCCCTCACTACATAACAGCCGCAACCAGAACAAACAAACAAACAAACAAACAAAAATGGCTCAAACGAGAGAATAGATCGAAGCACCAGAGCCAATTCATCTAAGCAACCAAGAGATAGCCAGCCTATCAGATGCACGGTTCAAACCACTGGTGAACAGGATGCTCACAGAATTGGTTGATTTGGGTCGCAAATTAGATGAACAAATGAAGGCTACAATAAGTGAAATGAAGGAAAATGCACAGGGAACCAACAGTGATGGGGGGAAAACTGGGACTCAAATCAATGGGGTGGACCAGAAAGAAGAAAGAAACAACCAAACAGAAACTAATGAAAAAACAAGAATTCAAAAAAATGAGGAGAGGCTTAGGAACCTCCAGGACATCTTTCAACATCCCAACATCCGAATTATAGGGGGACCAGAAGGGGAAGAAGAAGAGCAACAAGTGGAAAACTTACTTGAACAAACAACAAAGGAGAACTTCCCTAATCTGGCAAAGGAAATAGACTTCTAGGAAGTCCAGGAAGCTCAGAGAGTCCCAAACACGGTGGACCCAAGAAGGAACACACCAAGGCACATCACAATTACATTAGCCAAGATTAAAATGAAGGAGAGAATTCTAGAAGCAGAAAGGGATAAGAGCACAGTCACCTACAAAGGAGTTCCCATCAGACTGTCAGCTGATTTCTCAGAAGAAACCTTCCAGGCAAGAAGGGGCTGGAAAGAAGTATTCCAAGTCATGAAAGGCAAGGACCTACATCCAAAATTGCTCTATCCAGCAAAGCTGTCATTCAGAATGGAAGGGAAGATAAAGTGCTTCTCAGATAAGGTCAAGTTAAAGGAGTTCATCATCACCAAGCCCTTATTATATGAAATGTCAAAGGGACTTATCTAAGAAAAAGAAGATAAAAAAATATGAACAGTAAAAAGACAGCAAACTCACAGGTATTAACAACCACACCTAAAAAAAAAGCAAACTAAGCAAACAGCTAGAACAGGAGCAGAAACACAGAAATGGAGATCACATGAAGGATCAGCAACAGGGGAGTGGGAGGAGGAGAGAAGGGGAAAAGGTACAGAGAATAAGTAGCATAGACGATGGGTAGAAAATAGACAGGGGGAGGGCAAGAATAGTGTGGGAAATGTAGAAGCTAAAGAACTTATGATACATGGACATGAACTAAAGGGGGGGAATGTGGGTGGGAGGGGGTATGAAGGGTGGAGGGGAATGATAGGGGAGAAATTGGACAACTGTAATAGCATAATCAATAAAATATATTTTAAAAAATTAAAAAGAAACAATAGCATATGCTAAAACTATGACAAAAATACTTCAGGTTTACATGCAAAATGGAGTTTCTAGAATCAGATCATAATAAACAGAATTTTTGCCTATATGAATATCTAACAATTATATGTAAAAATTATGTGTGACACAAGCAAACACACACATTGCAGATCATCAATCATCTCTTGTCCTCACCCTGACAGTACCAATCATGTGATAACGAAAAAATGTTTCCTACACATTTCCAAACTTCCCCTATTTTGTGCCATCACCATTGAAAACCGCATTCCCTAGATAAATAGAACACAAGCACAAGGAGGTCCATGCAACAACATTCATTGCCTGTTGTGAATGGATATGCCACGGTATATTCAGACAATGACTGATATTCAGACAATACTATAAAATTAAAATAAATGAAGTAGTGCACTATCCGTCTCAGGTGCACATCTGGCCTTTCCCTTACCCCTCTTCTTCCCCACTAGCTTGTTACCCTTGCCTTACTCTCTCCTAAATTCCAAGGTCTCTTCTTTTGTTTCTGTAACTTGTTTCCTGGGCCTACACAGCCAAGCTGGCTCACTTCTACTACCTCCGAACTTTCCTAAATAAATGTTCTCTTATAATTTAAAAATAAATTAGTAAATAAATAAAATGAACTAGACCTACAATATTTAAAAAATCTTCTAATGCCTGATAACAGAAACAATTTGCAAAAAGGTACGTGCAGAAGTCCATTTATGTATTTTTAAAGTATATTTTATTGACTATGCTATTACCCTCTTCACTGCGCTGTTGCGCTATACGGGGGGGGGGAGGGGGAGGGGTCAGAGAGGGAACAATGCCACTTGCTTGGCTCTCTTCTGGCTTTCAGTCACCTCCCCCACTACCCACAAGAAAATTGGGCCCTTCTTGTGCTGATTACCTGGTGAGTGGTTTTGTGTACATTCTAGGACCCCGTGGGTCCCTCCAACAGACTCTCTGGTGAGACTGGCAGTTTCTCCTGCTGCCACAACCCCCACAGGTTTTTACAGCTAGAGGTTTTGAGGCTTTCTTTTCCTGAGCTGCATCTTGGCCAGAAGTTCCATTTATGTATTTTTTTAAACTCATGAAAATTACTATGTGTTGTTTGTAAATACATTAAATACAAAGGAACAATACTGACTTCAGGAAAATCGTTACCAATAGAGAGGGAACAGGGAAAAAGAATTATGGTGCAGCTTCTTCTGTATAAGTAAGAGTTTATTTTTGTTTTGTTTTTAAGAGGGCAATGGGACAAGAAATATACAAGATGAGCCTGGAGCATCTTGCAGTGCTACAGCGGAAAGAAGTACTCAAAAACAAAGCAAAAAAAAAAAAAAAAAAAAAAAAAAAAAAAAAAAAAAAAAAAAAAAAAAAAAAAAAAAAAAAAAAAAAAAAAAAAAAAAAAAAAAAAAAAAAAGCTGCCATGAGGGGAATATGTCAAAGGGACACAGAGCCAACAGAAAGAGCTACCAGTGGCCAAAACTGAAATAATACAAACAACAAAATAATAGAGCCGTATTATATTATAACCCAAAATAGAAAAAATAAAATAGGTTCCATACTGAAATAAATAGATAAATAAAGAAGAGATGAGATAAATCCATGCAGAAGAATTCCAAATTATTGCTGTAGATACTCCACCCTGAAGGAGACTGAGAGACTGATCATACAAACAGACAGTGACCAAACCATATACAAAAACAGAACTCTGACCCACAGCCTGCAACACCCATCCTGAAAGTCAGACCACAACTTCTATAGTAATCAACCCAAATAGTCACAATTTGATCAATAACTGACAGTTTTACTAATTTGTGCCCCACTTCTAATTTAGGATCAACCCAAAACAGCCAAATATGTTCCCCTAACCAATAGCATAGGATATTCTGCTTCTAGATGCATGCCTCCACCTTTCCCACGCCACAGCCTCTAATCAGGGCATCTCTGAAGTGTTGCCTCTTTTCTACTGTCAAGCTTTCCTGCTTGTCTTCTTGCCTTTGAGTCTCTGCCAAAAACAAGTGATGATGCCTGACTCCATTGCTATGGCAAACTCTGAATAAATAGCTTTTAAGTATTCTCATTTGGGTGGCACTTGTTTATTTCCACATAAAGAAGCAAAACTCTTCACTCCTCAAGCGTGGACTGTGCAGAGTGACTTCCATTCCAAGAGAACAGCGGAAAGGGTGGAAAGGAGTAACTTCAGAGTGTAGAACTTGACAAACAATACCTCAGCCAACTAATCAAGGTCAACATCAACAGTGGTAAGTCAAGCTGATAGTCACTCTTGATGTGGCATTTTTACCTATGTGGTCTTCCTTCCCAAAATTCATAATCCCAGGAAAATCATGAGAGAGGAAAAAAAGCAGACAAATCCCAATTGAGGGACAGTCCACAAAATACCTAACTAGTACTTCTTAAAATTATCAGTCATCAAAAATGAGAAAAGTATGAAAAGCTGTCACATCCAAGAAAAATATAAGGAGGCATGACTACTAAATGTAATGTGATATCCTGGATGGAATCCTGGAACATAAAAGGATATTCAGGAAAAACTGAATCAAGTATGCACTTCAACTACTAATAATGTAGTTATTATTAGTAATTACTGAAACAGTAATTGTATCAGTAACTGTAACAGTAATTGTAACAAATACAGCGGGTTCTCAAACTTAATTTGTTCTGGAAGGCTATTCCAGAGGTGATTTGTTAGAAAACAGAATCACAGGTGACTGATCATACAGGTATCAGCATGATTGGGCTGTTAGGTCAAGAACTGAAGTTTTGTTCGACAACCACGACATTTTTTTCTGTAAATAACATGATCAAGAACCAAATTGTTCAAGATGGGAGACATTTGAGAACTGAGGTTTGACTGTATATCATACAAATATAAGATATTAACAACAGGGGAAACTGCATGTGAGGTATATGAGAACTCTATATACTATCAGTATTTTTTCTGTAAATCTAAAAATGTTCTCTACAAAATATAATTTCTACACTTTATAGTAAAAAGAGAGAAAGGAAAAGCAATATGTACACTTATGGAAAAATGTTAATGTAATGTTCAAACATGGGTAATAGATTATCCAATTATATTGCTGTTCTTTTCTAAATGGGTAAAATATAGCAATCAGAATTTTTTTATTGTTTTAACCCTTCAGAATGAACTGCAACTTAACCACAACAGATTCTCATTTGTCTCTCTTTTTACCCTCCCTTCAGCCATACTTGCCTTTTCTGAAGTCATCTAGCTATATGACACTCATTTGCTAATGCAGTTTCCCTAGCCTAGGGGTTCTGTGACCAAGGTCCAACTCAGTAACTACCAACAGGAATGTAAAACTTTCTCTCACCCCCTTGTATGGTACCTTTTTGCTCCTTTGTACTGTACACATTTTATTTTGGATTTGTGTTAGCTGTAATTCTCTTTCCCTCTCTGCCCTAAGTAATTGAGGAAAGGGACCATAACTTGGTCATCTTGCTATTCCTCTATATCCACACCACATACTGTAACTTGCTAATAGTATGACCCAATAAATATTATTTTATGGCAAGAGACTAGAGGGTCCACATAAAACATCCCTTTCTGCAGTGCAACATATCAATAAGAATATGATCTGGAAAAAATTAGTGATTTTGGCTTTAAATTACCCCTTAGGTATAAGCATTGCAGGAAAATTACGGAAATGGATACAAAGCAAAAAGAAGTAAGAGTAAAGGTAAGATACAGATAATAAAGTGTATTCATTTTAACTAGGTATGAAGCTGCTATTGCTACTGTTATAAATGTCTCCTCAATATTGAAGAGGAACAGAAAACATGGAGACAAATATGTATGTAACAAGAAGAACAGATAAATTTAAAGAAAGAAAAGAAAGGAAGAGAGGGAGGAAGGGAGGGAAGAAAGAGAACTACTAGTCTAGAGGCTGACTTAAAAGAAAAAGCTGAGTTAAGCACTGAGAATTATAGAACAAGGTCAATACTATAGTAGTAGCAGAAACAGTAGCTAAAACCAAATGTCTAAAATGTATTCAGTACTTAGACTGTGGCAGGTACTCTGCTGAGGCTTTACTTATCTCATTTAATCCTATGATCCTAAATTACAGGTAAAGAATAACCAGTGTTAAGATCACAGAATAGGTAAATGACTTGAACCCACACTAATTGTATGCTAAAATATGGTAAGGGTACCAACGCATTTCACCACAGTCAGTAATTTAGAGTGGCAAGGCTGAATACAATTAACAGAAGGGAAAAAAAATGTCCCATGGACCTCGCAGAACACTGGACCAGCTGGACCTGCAGACCTGCCCTGGGATCATGACTCGCACAGGCTGCCTAACCAAAGCCACTCTTTAATGTCCCTAGCAACGAGAACCAGTGACAGGGGAAGATGGGACAGTGGTCCTGAGCCACAAGAGCTAGAAGTGACAACAGTGCTGCCTGAACACTCACAAGCAGCAGTGGGAACTGCTGGCTTTCAGCAGGGGCACTGGAGCACTGGTGGACAATTCCGGTTCAGAGTTATTACTATTTATTCATACCAACATATCTTTAGTCTTCCACCCCTCCGCTGAGTATAGCCTGAAAAATCCAGGTTTATTTGAGTTACCTTGTGATCAGGGCAAAAAAGGAGACAGAAATTACAGAAACCCACAAATAAAAAAGTGAATCCCTTGATATTTTATCACACTTTATCACATCATGGGTGGTTTGATTTACTAATAGCCATCTTGTTTCAAAAATAATGTATGATACATTAATTTTTATTGATTTGAGAATTTTAGCATTCCATTTGGTATAATACACTATATCCTGTGGTAAGAAAGCTAGGACAGGTAATCACAGGGATACAACATTTTGCTGCAAGAAGCAATGGTTAGTTGTTCATTGATGCCTCTAAAAGAGGGGGTTGAAAGCAATGTGGCAGGACTGGAAGAGAACAGTTTTCATTTAAATGCAAAATGAAAATAATGTCATTTCACAAATACAGTTGGGCGATTCGTGAACTTTCCCTAAACTGTGTAAAATCCCCAATAAATAAAACTATTTGAAAGGACTGACCATGTCTAGCTGCCATTTTACTATCTTTGGGTTGCTTAGCCAATGCTAAATAGAGATTTCTGTAAAGCTAAATATTAATAGCATTCACATATCAATAGCTTATTTTTAAGGAAATATAACATCTATCGAGAAATGATACAACAAAGCAGTATAATCCATTAATAAGATACTATCTTAATGTCTAAGTATTTTTATACCTTTTGTTTTCACAGGCGTTACAAACAGAAGAATATATATTCAAAACAACTTTACATTTCACTTCTAAATCATGTTTATTCCCAGAAAGTGAGCTAGACATAAAACAATGGATGGCCTTAATGTTCAAGACAAGGCAAGAAAAAAAGCACTTGCCTGTGAGCATTGATTGTTACATAATTCCATTTCCCTGGCTAGTCCCAGCCTACTAATCACTACATTTACTGATACCATTTAAGTTTTCCCTTTGGCTAACCAGTAAGAAAATCTTCGTTTTCTCTTAGAAGCTGGAGACGGTTTTCACCCAAGCTTTGGATTTATATTCTCTCCCACTTGAGCAGAAACATGTCTTATGTTTCTTTAGTATCTTATTTCTGTTCTCCATCACATATATTCTCATAGTTAAAACTAAAAATGCTCCTCTTTAAGAATTATAATTCCTTTGCTTTTAAAAATCATCAGATATTGTTACATTATTTTCTGCAGGTATGCAATAAAAAAATAACTATTCATGCAAAAACCAAACATTTTTAGGAATACTTTTATATCCAAAACATAATTGGTGTTATGTTGTCATCACTTCTGTACCTCCCTCCAAGAATATAATCATTCAAATAATATAAAAGAAAGAAACATTTATTCTTAGAATGGCTTTTCCAATTGATTGTGTTTGCTATTTGATTTTTTATATTACATTTCAGACTTTTACTTAATAATGCACGTATACAACTTCCAATTTAGAGGGAAAAAAACAACTGAGAAGCAAGTTTCTAATACTTAAAAACCACAATTTAGCCTTTCACACTTCATCCCTCAAATGTAAATGTAACAATTTAAAACACTCACTTTACTAAAAGGGCCAAATAAACTAAGAAAAAAATTTCTCTCTACTCCATAATGTCCAGTACTCTGAGCCTAAACTTAGAAAAATACAACTTTTGTTTTATTTTAAATAAAAGATATAAATGAGGATAGGAACTGCCCTCCCCCTCCAGCAGAGCCCAAGGAAAAGTGCAAACCAGATCACACCAGTTCTTACTATGTGACACTGTAACAATCTAAATATATGTCACAGAAAGAAAACAACTGAATCAAGTCAATGTAATAAATTGAGAAGCACCTGCAGTAAATTACTTTATTAGTTATATTAATAATGCTCAATAACAGTACTTATCAAATAAAAAAGATCAATTTGGTAAAGAAGTAAATTTCATTTTCTTTTTCCCAAGAAGAAACTAGAAACTGAAAAAAACAGAGGGAAGAACTGTAAGCATGCAATTATTACCTATTGTTAATCAAATAACACTTTTGAACGGTATTATAACTGACTTTAAAACAAAACCATAAAACACCTTCTAACTCTAAGCAGCACATAAATCCAAATTGCTTATTTTTAAAAGCTACTTCTTTTTTAAAGACTTTTTATGCCTCAGAAATTTTCAAGTATTTGTGCTATTTTACATTGTTAAGCTTTTTTATTTAATTTTTAAAAAGCCTTCCTCACTCACCTAAGAGATTCCTTTAAAATCCTCAACAAGCTTGCTCAAATTTTCATAAAGACTAACAACCAAAATCCTGTGTTAGATTTGGAAGTCAAGAAATAAAAAGTATTCTTATAACTAGTATACTTTCAGTTTCCTAAAATTCAGAGGGGAAAAATATTCTCTCTCAGATAAATGTTGCCTTATTTTGCTGAGAGGTTTAATAACCCCAATTAAACAGTGACTCCTCTGGCCACAGACACAGCCTAATACGAAAAACTGCTAGAAGTAACTGGGCCTGTCAGTTTCTTATTTTAGCACAGTAAGTAGTGCAGAAATGCCTGCTATTTGAAGGATTGGTAATGATAACACATGGACAACTATCCTGTTGCACTGTAACATTAAAAATGAATTTCATTGTACACTCTCTCTTCCAAGAAACCCAAAACCCTTTATAGATACCTATACAATAACATCTCAAACAGAATAAGGATGTCAGGAGATATTCTTTCATGTTTAC
>PVKU01008997.1:0-23192 GCA_004027475.1 Anoura caudifer | reverse complement strand
ATAGAGCAATCTTGGATGTATGTCCTTGCCTTTCATGACTTTGAATACTTCTTTCCAGCCCCTTCTTGCCTGGAAGGTCTCTTTTGAGAAATCAGCTGATAGTCTAATGGGAACTCCTTTATAGGTAACTGTCTCCTTTTCTCTTGCTGCTTTGAATACTTCTTTCCAGCCCCTTCTTGCCTGTAAGGTTTCTTTTGAAAAATTAGCTGATAGTCTAATGGGAACTCCTTTATAGGTAACTGTCTCCTTTTCTCTTGCTGCTTTTAAGATTCTCCACTTATCTTCAGTCTTGGGTAACATAATTCTGATGTGCCTTGGTGTGTGCTTCCTTGGGTCCACCTTCTTTGTCTCAGAGGGACTCTCTGAGCTTCCTGAACTTCCTGGAAGTCTATTTCCTTTGCCAGATTGGGGAAGTTCTCCTTCGTTATGTTTTCAAATAAGTTTTCAATTTCTTGATCTTCCTCTTTTCCTTCTGGCACCCCTATGATTCAAATGTTGGAACATTTAAAGTTGTCTCAGAGATTCCTAAGGCTCTCCTCATTTTCTGAATTCTTGTTTCTTCATTCTGTTCTGGCTGAATGTTTATTTCTTCCTTTTGTTCCAAATCATTGATCCAAGTCCCAGTTTCCTTCCTTTCACTGTTGGTTCCCTGTATATTTTTCTTTATTTCACTTTTCACACCCTTCACTTATTTCTCTATTTTGCAACCACACTCAACCTATTCTGTGAGCATCCTGATTAACAGTGTTTTGAACTCTGCACTTGAAGAGATAGGTTAGCTATCTCTTCATTGCTCAGTTCTATTTTTTCTGGAGCTTTTATCTGTTTTCATTTGGGCCATATTGTTTTGTCTTCTTGGGCCTGTTACATGGTAAGGGGTGGAGCCTTAGGTATTTGCCAGGGCAGGGCAACCCATATTGCTGCATTGCGGAGCTGTATGTGGAGGAGGGGTCAGAGAGGGAACAATGCCACTTGCTCAGCTCTCCACCGGCTTTCAGTTACTCTACTCCCACAAGCAAATTGGGCCCTTCTGGTGCTGATTCCCAAGTGGGTGGGTTTGTGTACGTTCTAGGACCCTATGGGTCTCTCCAACAAACAATCCTACGAGGCTGGAAGTTTCTCCCATTGCCACAACCCCCACAAGTTTTTTTCAGTGAAAGGTTCTGAGGCTTTATTTCCCTATGCTGGAGCCCTGGGTTGTGCAGCCTGTCTCATTCCCCAGTTGTTCTTCCCAGTTTATCTGCACCCAAATGTGGGACTGCCAGCTCGCCTACCCTAGTCCTCCAACTGTTGCCTAGCCATGAGTCCTCTCCATCCCAGCTACCCATCTCTGCCTCTCCTACCGGTCTGGATGAATCCTTCTTCTTTAACTCCTCAGTTGTCGGACTTCCATACAGTTTGATTTTCTGGCAGTTCTGGTTATTTTGTTTTTAAATTTGTTGTTGTCCTTCTCTTGTTTGTGTGAGGAGGCAAAGTGTATCTACCTATGCCTCCATCTTAGCCAGACCCAGGTGTATACTTTCTGTCAGTCCCATTTCAGCCCCACATCTAGACAATCACTAAACTGTCCTGACCCATCTGAACAATCATGCTTATACCATATTATCCTTTCCTGCCCACAGTGTTTTCCTGCTCTGAATTTCTCCTCTTAGTACACCAGAACACTGTTTTTCCTCCCTTTGTCTTCAATCTCTTCCCCAGTTACCTCAGAAGTATACTTTTATGTCTCTGAGCTTCATTTGTGAGCCAAATAATAAGCCTAGCCTTAAGGGTGAAGGATTAGCAATAATTCTCTGAACCAAGGGAAAAAAACCTTAGTTGGTGAAGTAAAATAATGACCACCAGTGCCATCAATCTTGGAAGGCCTTAGAAACACCCAAAGTATCCATTCACTCCTCTTTTTATGTATCATCACTGAGCATTGACCATATGATTGAAAAATAAAGATGAAAAAGTCATAACCCTTGTTCTCAAGCTCTTCTGGATCTACTAAGGAAAGAGTCCCTTCCTAAAATGTCCATCAAGTTCTTATTTTCATTAATAAATTAAGCTACTTTCCCATTAAAATACATGTTTAAATGTGTTCACTTGTGTTGCTTCACTTAGTAGGACAACTAGTATTAAAACAGTAGTAATTTTGCTTTCAACAATTTTCACTCCACAGGTAAAAAGAAAATGTCATCTACATAGTTGTTTATATGGGACATAAACAGACTTGTGGACAAGCTCAGGGACCCTAACAACCAGTGATAAAGAAGGCGGCACCATGCATGGCTCATGTAAGAACTCAATAAATGTTAATTCCTTGTCCCTTCCTAGTTCCAATCTTCAGATTTACACTCAATCTTATTTTTAAGATCTAATTTCAATCAGGCATGATCCTTGTCCATAGGGAGCAAAATACACTTGGAAGCACTAGTGAACGTAGCAGTACATTAAGGGATATTACTTGTTCAGTACAGTACAGAAACTGAAAGGAATACAGCTGACATGGGATTGTGTGTCCCAATAAGAACTGAGAGGAATGTTATAATTTCAATTTTACAAGTACCTGCTGTTCCAAATGAATGATTAAATAAACCAATGGATGGATTAATTAACCAGTGAATAAACACAGTTCAGAGTCAGAGAAATGGACTAGAACAACCAGGTATACAATATGTACTTGCTAATATGTATGTGCTCTGCTCAGCAGTCAGTGCTAAAGGATATCTCATTTGGAGTTCAAATAAAACTATGAAAGATTATTGCCCTGGGATTTGAACTCAAATTCCTAAATCCAATGGTCCTTTTCATCACATCAGAGCTGTTATTTTGTTCTTTCAATAAGTATGGCACTACTTTATGGAGAAAGAAATATTCCAGTAAAATTGGTAATAAAGCAAGCTTCCATAATTCTAAAACTATTTTCACTCTGGCTTCTCATATAAACTTAGAAATGGTTTCTATACTTAAGGAAGGGATATGGAAATACATGAATTTAAAATTGTGCTTAAATATTTCTCATCACTTCAAATTATGTTTCTGCATATTAAGTTTCATAATGCTTGCCAATATTGTTCTGAAAATTTTCCCAGATATACCTTTCTCCTACCCCATCATTCCCCAAAGACAAATGGACCTTCAGCAGTGTGGTTACAAACAATCCATTATCCTGTTTAGTGGAATTTGGGGATATTTTTTTAGAAAAAATATGAACATTGGTAGAACCCCAAGCTCCATCCTTACAATTACTATGAGGTACTTAAATTTGCAAATTTTTTATGGTAAATGTGGCAAATGTGCTACCTCTTTTTGAAGTTCCAGGTTATGTTACACAAATTGTCTCCCAATGCAATCAATTTTTCACTCAACATTCTTTATATTAAATTTAATTTACAATATGAACCAGAAGGATAGGCCTTCCTTAAATTCTACCCCTAAAGAATGCATCAAAACATTAACATTTTGGAACATCAGTTAACATTTTGGGGTAATCTTTGTAATTTAGAGTTAGTAAATACAATTCTCAATCTCATAAGAAATGACTACATGACAGATTTCAAGATCATTTCCTAAAGACAGTATTACTGCTGAGTCACGGCAACCAATTGACATAGTTTTTCATTCATTCAATAAATGCATACTGTGTATGTGTTAGACCCAAATACTCATTGTTCGAGATCCTGGGGATACACAGCAAGGCAGACAAAACAAGACAAACGAGTTTATAGTCACATGGGGGACAGCTATTACCCTGGCATGCAAAGTCTGATGATCTGACTCCTGCAATAAACAAACAAACATGAATTATATCAAACCATGCTCAGTGCTATGCAGAGAATTCAAGCACTCTGACTGGATGGTCATTTTAGATTGAATCACAAGGGAAAACCCTTAAGAAAGAAGTAAACTTAAGAAGACTATCCTGTAAAAATCAAGGAGAAAAGTATTCTGGTGGAGGAAACAGCTAGTGCAAAAGCCAAAGGGTCAAGCGAGACATATTTAAGAATAAGAGAGAATCACAACATATCTGGAGGGTAGAGACCTTGACAAAGTATGGTAGAAATTTAGATAGAAGGGGTGAAAAGGGGTCAGATCATTGGACTTTTCAAGCCAGGATAGTACTTGTGGATTTTGTTTTTGAGAAGGAAACCCACTGAAAGAAGCCACATAAAATCTGGAATTGTATCCAGTAAGAATTAGAGTCCAAACTGGAAAAAACATATTAAGTCCACATAATTGTTTGGTTCTATACTCTGTACTCAGTGAAATTTATCCTAAGAGACTGAAAGAGAATCTTAGAGCCAGAAAGAACCTGAAGGAATGTAAAGCTAGCTCTCTACATTTATGGCAGCTGAGGGTCTGAGGAAAAAAGGCATCATTCAGGTTGCTTCATTGATGGCTGAGAAAAACGTCTCCCAAAAGAAGAGCAACTAAGATGTCTGGGATATAGCTTCACCTTAAAGCTGACATTAATCAGAAGATTGTTCTTTTGTATGTTCACACACTGGATCACCATGAATTAGATGCATATGACCCATGAGAGAATTTTTTAAGTTTTTGTGACAGCTCGATCTAAAGCTGAAAACTCAGATAATGCACTTACCTAGTAATGTGTTTGATCAATTCCATTGTTCCTATCCCAACTCACTGAGTACACAATAACTTGAAGATTCATTCATGCAGTGAATGGTGAGGATCCACCACATAAGGAATTGTATTAGGAAACAAAGAACTACTCTAGCAGTAGCTAGGAAACACGTATACAGAAAGAGAGAGACCTGCACACACTGACACACTTTTATACACAATGCAAGGTAAACATTGCCAACATGCATTTCACATAATGCACTGTGAGAGAAGAAATATTTCTTTCAACTGAAACAATCAGAAGGCAATACACAAGGTAGTCTTTGAAGGATTGGTGGGATTTACAGATGGGAGATTTTAAACAGGCAAAGCAGGAGTAAAAGACATAGATAAACTGAAAGAAGGCCCCTCCAGATGAGAAGTCCAGTGTTAATTAAATTTAGAGCAACTATTTCCAACATGAAAACACTCAAAACTGAGCTGCATCTGAAGTTACTATATTTGACCATGTATAATGCACACTTTTTTTGCCCAAATTTCTGAAGGAAAAAAAAAGGATGCATATTATACATGGGTATAATGATTACATACCATTTATCATAATCCCGTGTATAATGCACACAAAAACATGGGTGCAGATTATACATGGCAAAATACATATTGTATCATTTCAGTTCAGTAATATGAGAATTTTGCATCTATATTTATCACTTTAAATGACACACACACACACACACACACAAAATTTTATAATGTAAACAACAGTAAGCCTAGGTCAGACTATTACATTTGTTTTCCAAAAGGAATGAAATAGGATTTCAAAGGTCTTTGAAAACTTGCTGCCCAAGAAACAGAAAAAGAATTGGAAAATCACTTAAGTTGCATTAAACAAAAATGGCAAAAGTGCACATTTTAAGAAAAGGCATTATCATGCAAAGTGTTTTAAATTCAACATCTAAGAAAGTCCTACCAATATCATAATATAAAGTAAGTTGTGGTACAATTTTGAATCTATTTTATTGTTTTTCTTGAATAATATCCTGCATGGCTACTTCTACTTATTAAATTTCTGCTCTTCTGGAAAAGCATTGTTTTAGGATGTTAACTCACATGAAAACTGACAAGTAATGATATAATTCAGAGGCTTCTTGAAATCTTGTTAAAAGATCATTGTATTTTCAGTAAATCATAAAACTATTTTAACACTTTCCTATCCAACTTAAGGGCAGAGTATCCAAGAAGCAATTATCAAAGTTAACCAGTGTATGCTATTCCTAATATGTTTGCTTTCTCCACTTCCCTTCTGAAAATTCATTTTTCATTATAAGATTTGGTTGTCTATATGAAGTTTTCTCTGTGTAGTCTAACAGAATACTGTGGAATTCTTTAAACTATCCCTGACACAAGCTCAATGCAATGAAGGTCAAGCAAAACCACATGGTGGGAACAGAGAACAGTGAAACTAAGGCACAGCATGAAAAGAACATTGAAGGTTTTTTTTTTTTTTACTTGCAAAACTACACATGACATGAGAATTGCAAAGTTTCATTGTTCACTAATCCTTTTCCTTTATTGTTTTAAATTCCACATAATGCACAGTTCTCTTGATCTGACCTGTACTTTCACATATTCAGGCCTTTGTTTGGGAGGCCTATCTGTGTTCCCAACTCACAACTTTGGAATTCTTACCCTCCAAGACTCGGTTCAAGAGAAGCTCCCACTTTGCATTAAGGCAAGGTGTACCCACATTGTAAACTCTTTATTTAGCCTGAGTTTTACAAACTTGTATTATCTTTCCCATCATAGCACCTGTCACAATGAGGAGTCACAATAGCATTTCTTATGCATAGAAGGCCCTCAAGAATTTTTTAAATGGGTTTAGCATTTACCACAAAATATGATCAAATGATGTTAGAAATATTAAAAGCTCCATCCGTGATAAAGATATGTAGAAAAACAATCCAAGCAGACATCCAGAACAACTTGGGAACATTTTTACCAGATTCTACAATCTTGTAAGAGCATAGCTGGGCCTGTATCATGGAAGCCCTGGCTCCTGGCTGCCTCACGGACCTACCCCCACTGCAGCGGTGTCCTCAGCTTTCCTGAGGAAGAAGGCCTGCAACACCTTCAGCTCCCTAAAAGCAGTCCTAGACTCAGCTGCCTCTCCAGGGCCACTTGCCTTCACCTCTCAGGAAGAGCAAGCGCCACAGGGCATAGCAACAGCAAATGTGTCCCATTAGAACCCCCTTACATCTCCCAGCAAGAGCAAGTTCCACCATGGGAGAGTCCAAGGTCCGCCTCTCCCTGTAATTCTCATAGAAATAGCAAAGGTTGCTGTTCTTAGTGTGCTTCTCCTTTTACCTTCCTTTATGACTAAACTATGCATAAAACCATTTTGAAAACAGAAGTTTGGTGTCACTGGGGAAAACAGCCTCAGGCTCACCTATCATGTGTCTGATGAGGTTGAATCCAGATGGCCTGTTGAAATTCTTCACATTTTTTTCCTATAAGCTCAAGTGAGAAATGGACCTATTCAAATTAACAAAGGTACTTTTTGAGAAATGCTAGCTCTAACATCACTGTACGGTACCCTGGTTTGGTTCAGTGGATTGAGCTCCAGCCTACAAACCCAAAGGGCACAGGTTCTATTGCCACAACCAGGGCACATGCCTGGGTTTCAAGCCAGGTCCCCAGTTGGGGGTGGGTGAGGGGCGACAGATGGATGTATCTCTCACAGGTTGCTGTTTCTCTCCCTTACTTCCCCCCTCTCTTCCCCTCTCTCTAAAAGTAAACAAATAAAATCTTTAAAATTGCTGTAAGAAGACATAACAACTTCTTTCTTAAAAACTACACACATTCCCAACATGTACTTTGCTTTTTGCCTGTTCTGCATAAAGCATCGATTGGTATGTAGTATTTATGGGCACATGCCCACATATACACATATGGATGATTATTTGACCTACTTTAAGAAAATGTAGTATACAAATGTGTGTTCTAAAATAAAAATTTTAAATGAGAACATTCCATTTTTAAAAACCTACAATGACTTGTTTTGGGAGGAAAAAAAATCAAACCCCTTTACCAAAAAAAGTAAGATTCTCTTACTATGTATATTCAAACTTCTTAAAATTACAGGATTTTGGAACTAGAAATTATCTAGAGATATATTTACATAAAGCAAGAAGACAGTGTCGTGACAAGCAGCCACTCTGAAGATGAAAAGCCAGAAAACCATGGTCTATGGTTTGACTGAATCCAAGGGCTAAGCAGCGGCTATTATTTTAAAATGGTAAGTGATTCTGGGGTGCAGAATCCTATCTGCATGGTAGGGGTCCTAACCCACAGGATACTATGAAACCAATGTAAATGTGAACATTAGTTACGGTCAAAGTAATCAAGAGGTCCAAGGTTTATATTTAAAAGCACAAGTACTAACACAGTGAGTACATTATCTCAAGAGTTCTAAAAATTATGTCAGCAGAGTTATCACCACACAGAAAAATGCACTCGCAGACTGGACTCCCAGACTACGTAAATCACACACTAGGTAGAAAATAAACATATACACGGACGTATACATAGATTCAAGACTGTAAGAATTTCCCAAAATACTGGGACATTAAAACACAAAGGCAAATATATAATCTATCTAACCAGTCCCACTATTTTCAGACTTCAAGAAAGACTGTAACCCTTCTTGCAAAATATACTTTGCGTCTCTGGAGTTACTGTTGATGTCAGTTTTCTTTGTGGTTGTTTTCTAATGACTTGGTTGGCCGACTGCAAGTTTATTAACATCCTATTCTAATTACTTTCTGTACTTGCAACCCTGGAAGAAACTTTCAGGGCCTGACTGGTTACCAGGGCCTTAGGAGGGCGGGGACGGAGGTGCGGGGGCAGAGAGGAGCAGAGATCACTAGCTTCCCACCTCCCCTTCCGTCCCTCCGACACTGCGTTTGGTAACTAGACACGTCATCCAAACCCTTCACAGCACCTTCGGGAATCCCTCGCCTAGTCTCAGTCGGAGCAACGACCCTCCCTGCCCCCACTCCAAATCCAGGGTGCCAGAACTGGGGAGGATGGAGGGCGCCCCGGGACCATCCAGTCCCTGGGGTCGGGGACGGCCCCTTTTGGGGACTTAGCTGCTGGGCACCACGGTCAGCAGCCCAGGGGACGCTGGCGGCCGCAGTTTCCCACCGATACGGGGACACCTTGCCCTACTACTTTTCGGACGTTCAGCACCTACAGCCGAGAGAGTGTGAGGAAAGACATGTCTAACTCTAAGGAGCCCTAGACGGTCACGCGTAGACATCAAGGGGGCGTCCGCATGAAACTCCCTCGCCCCCATCAGTCCCCCTCCTGCACCCGCCAAGTAGCACCCGGGAGGGCGGCTAGCGGCCAGTTGGAGCCCAGGTGCTGTCGCTGCCTGCCAGGCCCGCCTTGCGGCGTGTGCCAGGCGCCTGTCCCTGGGGTCCTGGGATCCGGCTGGCAGCCAGCCGCCCCCAAATGCCCCGAGGACCAGCCTGGCTGCCAGAGACACCACGTCCTCAGCGGGTGGCCGTGGACGCCCAGAGCACGGGCCCTAGCGGCCCGAGCATGCGCCCGGTCGCCGCCCCCGTGGCTCCGCGTGAGTTGCACTAACTTTCTGAGGCGGGGGAGGGGCGAGCCCCGGAGGCCTGGCTACCCTGGCCTTACCTGTGCTCCAATTGTCATTGATTTTTAAGGGCACACGCAGGATGTAGACCAGGAAGAGCACAATGAAGAACCACACGGTCCAGAGGTAAGTCCAAGACGAAACTATGTAGGATTTGAGCTGCTCCAGAAAGCCCGTGCCCGCTTCAGCCATTTTCCAGCGTGCTCTCTGCTGCCGCTGTCTGCTGGAATGATTCACCCGCCCCGAGGCGCCGCTCACGCTGCCGCTGCCCCAGCGCGCCTGCCTGCTGCCGCCGGTTTCGCAGGCACGGCGGGAAATCGCCTGCGGGCTACGGGCGCGATTGCCCTCCTTTTTCCAGCCTTGTTGCTAATTTTCGGAAGCCTGTACGAGTGGCTTTCATGGAGGGATGACGTGGCCCCTGCCCCCTCACAGTCTGATGCCATTTACTTTTAATATACTTATATTTAGATAGTTCAAGGGGGCACCGAGGGAAACTTGAGACAATAACAAATGTTGAGGACTTCCCGTACGTGAGGCACAGCTCTGTATAATCTCATTTAATCCTTCAATAACCCCCCCACTATGTAGATAGGGAAACTGAGGCACAATACGATTGACTAGTTTACCTTCAACTCGGGGCAAAATTCAGTTGCAGTATGACAGATGCCAGGGTAGAGGTTCTACACCCTTCACTTTATTTCTTTCTCTCAGAATTCAGGCTCAGGGGGATGAACAGACCACGGGTAACTAGAAAAAGATACATGTGCTCCTGTCACAGGCTGGTATGCCTGAAGAGAAATCTAAACCAAGATGTCGGTTGCACATGCAGTTTACCTTTTCTTTGGCTTCCTTGATTCACCACGGGGTTTCCCAAAGAAATGTCTTCAAAGAATGTTTATTTCTCCTCCAATTTTGGGGGCAATCACAGTTCAAACAACTCTTAGCCTGTTTTTAATATAAACAATTCTCTGGGATAATTTTGACTTATTCTGAACTGGCTACTTTAAACAAGAAATAACCCATAAATATTTTTGTCTGTGCTAAATAAAATGTTGCCTTTACCAAATAAAAATTTAAAGTCTGTTTCTGTCTATAAATAATTTTACTTTCTATGCGTTAGATGGTAATGAAGCAATTGCAGGTTATCCAATCTACAGCCAAGACTTTTAGAATTCTGAGTATTCCGCAGAATATTTTGTTTAGCTTACTTGTAGTTTCCTTCAGAATAAAACAAGCTCTTTTAACTTTGCACGTAGTACTTACTCATGGCATATGTAATAGAACTACTCTCATATTTTCACTAATTCCAACCCCCACAGCTACTGGTTTCTCTTATTTTTCATTTTTCTTCTATTTTTTAAAGCAAGTAATACAAGAAATTGAGATGTTCAGGCCAAGATGTAGGCATAGATAGAAACACTTCACTTCCTCACACAACCAAAAGAAAGATAACAACCAATTTAAAAACAAAAAACAACCAAAACTGCCAGAAAATCAAACTGCATGGAAGTCTGACAACCAACAATTTAAAAAACTCATCCAGATTGGTAGGAGGGGCAGAGACCAGCAGCTGGGGCAGAGAGGACACCTGGCAGGGCAGCGGACTGGGAGGGCAAAGTGGCAGCTGGTGGACAGGGCAGTCCCACATTTGTGTGCAGATCAATAGGGAGGAACAACTGGGAAGCGAGACACACTGCGCAACCCAGGGTTTCAGCCCGAGAAATTAAAAGAATCAAAACCTCTGGCTATAAACATCTGTGGGGGTTGCAATAGCAGGAGAAACTCTCAGTTTCACAGAAGAGTCTGTTAGAGAGACCCATGGGGTCTAGAATGTACACAAACCAACCCTCCTGGGAGTCAGCAGCGAAAAGGCCACAATCCACTTGTGGGAAATGAGGGAAACAATAAAGAGTGGGGGGAGAGCTGACCAAGCAAACAAGTGGCACAGTTCCCTCTCTGACCCCTTACCCATGGACAGCACCACAGGCAAACAAGTAGGTTGCCCCACCCCTTAAAGCATAACAGGTGCATCCAGACACAGAAATATGCCCCTTATGAAACAACAGATCTAAACTACACAAAACAAACTAAACAACGAGGAGACAGGCAACCGGTCAGATGCAGATTTCAAAATACTGGTAATCAGGATGCTCACGGAAATTATTGCATTCAGCCACAAAATGAAGGAAGAAATGAAGGCTATACAAAGTGAAATAAAAGAAAATACAGACAGAATCAGCAGTGAAGGGAAGGAAACCAGCACTCAAATCAACGATTTGGAACAAAAGGAAGAAATAAACATCCAACCAGAACAGAATGAAGAGACAATATAAAAGAAATGAGGAGAGGCTGAGGAAATTTTTAAATCTCCCAGACAACTTTATATGTTCCAATATCCAAATCATAGCAGTGCCAGAAGGAGAAGAGGAAGAGGAAGAAGTTGAAAACTTACTTGAAAAAATAATGGACAACTTCCCCAATCTGGCAAAGGAAATAGACTTCCAGGAAGTCCAAGAAGCTCAGACAGTCTCAAAGAAATTGGATCCAAAAAGAAACACACCAAGACACATCATGATTAAGTTGCCCAAGACTGAAGATAAGTGGAGAATCTTAAAAGCAGCAAGAGAAAAGGAGACAGTTACATACAAAGGAGTTCCCATAAGACTATCAGCTGATTTCTCAAAAGAAACCTTACAGGCCAGAAGGGGCTAGAAAGAAGTATTCAAAGTCAAGAAAGGCAAGGACGTACATCCAAGATTACTCTATCCAGCAAAGCTATCATATAGAATGGAAGGGCAGATAAAGTGCTCCCCAGATAAGATCAAGTTAAAGGAGTTCACCATCACCAAACACTCATTATATGAAATGTTAAAGGGACTTATCTAAGAAAAAGAAGATCTAAATTATGAACAGTAAAATGACAACAAACTCACAACTGCCAAGAACTGAACCTAAAAAACAAAAACTAAGCAAACAGGTAGAACAGGAACAGATTCACAGAAATAGAGATCACATGGAGGGTTATCAGTGAGGAGGAAGAGAATGTTGGGGAGGTACAAGGAATAAGAAGTATACATGGTAGACACAAAATAGGAGGAGATTAAGAACAGTATAGGAAATGGAGAAGCCAAAGAACTTAGATGTACAACCCATGGACATGAACTAAGGTGGCAGTGGGGGACAGAGGGGAGAAAAAAATTTGGACAACTGTAATAGCATAATTAATAAAATACACTTTAAAAAATAAAATAAAGCAAGTTGCCCTGGCTGGTGTAGCTCAGTGGATTGAGCGCAGGCCTGTGAACCAAAGGATCACGGTTCGATTCCCAGTCAGGGCACATGCCTGGGTTGCAGGCCAGTTCCCGGCAAGGGACACACAAAAGGCAACCATATATTGATATTTCTCTCCCTCTCTCCTTCCCTTCCTCTCTAAAGATAAATAAATAAAATGATTAAAAAATAGGTTTTTAAATAAAATAAAGCAAGTAATATTCTTTTTTGCCAATAATATTCTTTTTTAAAGGTTTATTTTATTCCCATTTGAGACAGAGAGAGAAACATCGATGTGAAAGAAACACAGCAATTAGTTGCTTCTTGCACATGCCCCAACAAGGGAATGGTGCTCACAACCAGGGCATATGCCCAGACTAGGAATTAAACCAGTGACCTTTCAGTTACCTGACAACTCTCCAACCAACTCAGCCACATTAATCAGGGCTCTTTTTTTTTTTTTTTTTAACTGAATTGATTGGGGTGACATTGGTTCATCCAACCATACAGGTTTCAAGTGTACAACTCAACAAAATATCATCTGTACACTGCATCTTGTGCCCATCCCCCCCCCAAAAAAGCAAAGTCTCTTTACATCTTCATTTATCCCCCCTTTGCCTACCTCCACTTACTGCTATCCCCCTTTCCCTCTGGCTGTCACCACACTATGGTCTGTGTATGCGTATATATATATTTCTCTGCTTAACATCTTTACCTTTTTTCAACCAACCCCCAAACGTACATTTGATCTATTACAGCAGTGAAATACAAGCAAGGATAAAAGGAATCGACATATGCATATGCATACTTTATAGCTATTTGTGGCAGCACACTACCAAACATTTTTTGTACCTAGCACTGATGACTGTATTCTCAGTAGAATAAAACAACATGAGTATATGACCATCTATTTTAAGTGATAATTAAGTAACCCACAAGATTCTCTGTGATAGGGTTCTCCACTTAATTTAAAAGAATGTGACTTCCGGCCAAGATGGAGACATAGGTGGACACACTGTGCCTCCTCTCACAACCAAAATTAAGGACAACACAGATTTAGAAACAAGAAAACCACCAGACTGATAGAAAATTGAACTGTATGGAAGTCCAACAACCATTCATCCAGACTGGTAAGAGGAGAAGAGTTCCAGCAGGAAAAAGCGGAGGTGCGGACCGGCACGCAGGCAGCAGCGGCTAGCAGATACCAGGTGCACAGGTGGCGGCTAGCAGACCCCGGGCACAGGGTGGTAACGGTGCAAACCCAGTGAGGCTGTGCAAGGCGGCTGACTGACCAGGTGGTCCTACATTCGTGCACGGATAATCCAGATGAAGGGGAAGTGGCAGAAGGGACTGGAATCCAAGAGAGAGCAGAGGAAGCGCCATTGTTACCTCTCGGACCCCGCCCCCACATACAGCATCACTACCCAGCGACTGGGCTGCCCCGCCCTGGGGAACACCTAAGGCTCCACCCCTCACCATCTAACGGCTGCAACTAGGCAAAAACAAAAAACAAAAACAAAAATGACCCAAACCAGAGAACAAATCAAAGCCCCAGAGCCAGTTCACCTAAGTGACCAAGAGATAGCTAACCTATCAGATGCACAGTTCAAAGCCCTGGTGATCAAGATGCTCACAGAATTGGTTGATTTGGCTCACAAATTAGATGAAAAAATGAAGGATACAATAAGTGAAATGAAGAAAAATGCACAGGGAACCAATAGAGATGGGAGGAAAACTGGGACTCAAATCAATGGAGTAGACCAAAAAAAAGAAAGAAGCAACCAAACAGAAATGAATGAAGAAACAAAAATTCAAAAAAATAAGGAGAGGCTTAGGAACCTCCAGGACATCTTTCAACATCCCAACATCCGAATTATAGGGGTACCGGAAGGGGAAGAGGGAGAGCAATGAGTGGAAAGCTTATTTGAACAAATAATAAAGGAGAACTTCCCCAATCTGGCAAAGGAAATAGACTTCTAGGAAGTCCAGGAAGCTTAGAGAGTCCCAACGAAGGTGGACCCAAGGAGGAACACACCAAGGCACATCACATAATTACATTACCCAAGATTAAAATGAAGGAGAGAATTCTAGAAGCAGAAAGGGATAAAGGCAGAGTCACCTACAAACGAGTTCCCATCAGACTGTCAGCTGATTTCTCAAAAAGGACCTTGCAGGCAAGAAGGGGCTGGAAAGAAGTATTCCAAGTCATGAAAGTCAAGGACCTGCATCCAAGATTGCTCTATCCAGCAAAGCTGTCATTTAGAATGGAAGGGAAGATAAAGTGCTTCTCAGATAAGGTCAAGTTAAAGGAGTTCATCATCACGAAGCCCTTATTATATGAAATGTTAAAGGGACTTATCTAAGAAAAAGAAGATAAAAATAGTACAGTAAAGAGACAGCAAATTCACAGGTATTAACAACCACACCTAAAACAAAAGTAAACTAAGCAAACAGCTAGAACAGGAGCAGAACCACAGAAATGGAGATCACATGGAGGGTTATCAACAGGGGAGTGGGAGAAGGAGAGAGGGGGAAAAGGAACAGAGAATAAGTAGCATAGACAGTAGGTAGAAAATAGGCAGGGGGAGGGTAAGAATAGTATAGGAAATGTAGAAGCTAAAGAATTTATGACACATGGACGTGAACTAAAGGGGGAATGTGGGTGGGAGGGGGTGTGCAGGGTGGAGGGGAATGATGAGGAAAAATGGGACAACTGTACTAGCATAATCAATAAAATATATTTAAAAAATAAAAATAAAAATAAATTTAAAAAAAATTTTTAAAAAAAGAATGTCCTGGGGCCTGGCTCTTTGCTGTCAGTAAGTCTCAAAGAAGGAACATAAATCTGATGCCACTGAACTACAATTTTGTGATGTCAAGTAGGTGCTCCTGGAGGGTCAGCTCTGTCTTATTCATCATTGCCTCTCTGAGGTGTGCAACCAGGGATTGGGTTTGGGGTTGAAATGTGTCTGTGTGCCTGGACACCGAAATAAGAGAACAAGATCTCTTAGGAACTGTGGTTGTTTCAGTATGGTTGGAATGCAGGCTGTAGGTGGACTAGTGTCAAGAGATAGAACACTGAAGATGATCTGACTTTGAAGGGCCTTGCAGAGACACTGAGGTATTTGCAGTCATTTGGCATTACACACACCAATCCAAATGACCAATCCAGATACTTAAGTGAGGATTAAAGAAATATTAAAGAGGAAAAATTAACAGGCCTTGGGGACTGATAGGACAGGCTGGGTAAAGAGAAAGGGTAAAGGGTGCCTCTTGAGTGGGACTGTAAATAAAATAGTGACAATCCAGATAGATCCAGCTCTCTCTTAACCATCTCCCAATGGAATGGCCCACAGTTACATCTAAAATCGAACTCATTACTTCCTCACCTCCAACTTCTCCTCCTTACAGAGAGAGTTCCATTAGGGAATAGGTACAACTCTTCCAGCTCCCTAATTCAAAAATCTGAGAATCATCTCATCCAGGTTCCTCTCTCTCATTCACCTTGTTTCCTCTCCGCCTTCAACTAGGCATCAAATTTTTAATATATATCTCAGATCCATCACCTCTCTCTATTCTCCTAAGATAGCCTTTGGTCTCTCATGGCCTGATCATCTCTCATGGAGAACAAGGCATTGGGTTCCCTAGCTCCAGTTGCCCACAACCAGCACTACTACCATCATCACCACCAACAACAACCCCCTCATATACCTTCTAATTCACCTTCTTCCATGCTTCTTTGCCATAGTTACCTTTAAAAGCACAAATTTGATCATTTACTTTCTGCTTAAAAGTCTTCAAGGCCCCATCCACTTCACTCTTACTCTCCATCAATGCCTACCTAAAGGATAAAATCTATATAGTATACAATGCCCTTTGCAAAGCACTCCTACCAACCTATGCATCCTCATACCCCAGTCTAGACAATCTTCATACCACCAGCATTTTGGCAAACATGCCATTCTCTTTCACACCTTTGGACCTGCCCCTCAGGCCCTGCCCATAGTATTCTTCTCTGTGCTATACTTCTCACCTAACCTTCTCTTCCTACCATGACTACCTAAGAACAGCTTATTTAGAGATGCACTTGACAAAACACCAGTTCCCTCCTGCTCTCACAGTTCACTGTGTCTTCCCTGTGATGCAGGACAAGGAAGCTTATGGTGACTGTTACAGCATAGGTGTGAAGCCAGACAATACTAGGCTCTGTTCCTAAGCCTGCTATTCACTACTTGGGTGCCCTTTACAAGTGCCTGGGTTTCCCTGAGCCAGTTCTTCACCTATACAACAGGTCACACTTATACCTATCACATCAGGTTGTTCGGAAGATTCAGTGAGATGTGTACTAAAAATGCTTAGCACAACTCCTAGTCAATATCTTTCCTTGCTGTTAAGAAATGGAAGTCTTTAATGTTAAGTAATTTGTTGTTGTTTACTTTCATCCTTTGCGCTCCCTAGTGCAAATAGTGCTGTGTTTGGCATATGTTACATGCTCAGTAAATACTTACTGAGTGTTGTATAAAAGAATAAAAAATCAATTATATCAAAAGAAATGCCAAAGCTTACCTTTTACAAAGAATACTACACTTGGATTTAATTCAGGGGTAAAAGTTAAGATTTGATCTTCCACCACATAGTGAGCATCTTTGAAAGTTTGCTTCCAGAAGTGTAACCACCTGTGGATTGTGTATTAGCAGCTGAATGATCATTAATTTATGGAAATTGTGCAAAAGCAATATACTCTTAAACTGGTTTATATGTTTAGTTAAATGTATATCTTAGTCTGTTAAAATAACTGAACTGAATAATAAACCAATATATTAGAGAAGAACTTTAAAAGTTTCTTTTAACTAATTCTCTATTGTTTCTTGTTTTGTAAGTGGTATTTGTCAGTATATATGCATATATTGGCTTTCATAGACTTTAGTTTTATACTTTGTTATAAGTTTAAGAATATATTTTTATGCAGGTGTTTCAGAGTTCATCTGAGATTTAAATGCAAGAAATCATTATTATGATTTTTGCTTAAAATTTAAAAATCTAGCCTTGGCTGGTGTGGCCGAGTGGGTTGAGTGCTGGCCTGTGAACTGAAGTGTTGCTGGTTCGATTCCCAGTCAGGGCACATGCCTGGGTTACAGGCCACGTCCCTGGTTGTGGGCCGTGTGAGAGGCAACAGGTATCCCTCACTCAATGATGTTTCTCTTCCCTTCTCCCTCCCTGCCTCTCTTTCTAAAAGTAAATAAGTGAAATCTAAATAAATAAATAAACAAACAAACAAACAAATAGGAGAGAGAGGGAAGATGGAGGCACGGTAGGAGGGAGCAGATTCTACTTCCCCCTACACATGGGAGAAAAACCTAGCCGATCTACAGAGGAACAGAGCACACAGCCAACAGTACCACAGCATATATGAAAATAGGAGATAAAAATCTGTAGCAGACATTGAAAAACCAGATGGTAAGGAGAGATCTTCAGGACGATAAGAGCCCAGGGATCAGTGCAGAGACCAGGGCAGCTGAAGCCCTGGCCAGGCGCTTGCTGGGTCTGCCCCAGGACTCTAGGGAGAGGGCCAGGTCAACCGCCCGCTCCCCAGCCAAACAAGAGTTGAGCAGCAACGGGAGAGACCTGATTGCTTGAAGTTGCAGAGAAAGAAGTTAAGGTCTGAGTGGCAAACACTCTGGGGCTGTGAGCACCCACACATAGCCCTGGGTGGAGTGCACCCCGGAGCCCATGTGACCAGAGGTGCCTGCAACCGGAGGAGGGGGCTATGTGGAAGCCCACGCCAGGAACCCGGGCAGTGCAAGTGATCTGTGAGAGAATCAGAGCCCATGCATATGAACCCAGGAAGTGCACATGATCTGTGGGAAATCCAGAGCTCACGCCCGTGAACTTAGGGGGAGCACATGCACTGCAGAAACCCAGAACTGACACTCGTAAACTCGGGCAGTGTGCGCGCTATGTAGGAGAGCCAGAGCTCACACCCATGAACCGGAGAGTGCGCACAATCTGTGGGAAACCTGGAGCTCACCCCTGTGAACCCAAAGTGAGCACGCAAAACATGGGAAACCCATGGAGCTCATGCTCCTAAACTCCGGCAGTGTGCACGCTCCATAGAAAACCTGGAACCTGCACCCGTAAACCAAGGATGGCACGAGTGCCCCATAGAGATCCAGAGCTCAAACCTGTAAACCACAGGGAGTGCTCGATCCGTGGGAGACCCCAGCTCACACCCATAAACTTGGGAAAAGCATGCACTTGGCAGCAGGCCCAGAGCCCAGGCCCCGAGGCCCTGCATGAAGAAGCACTGGGCGAGCCCTGGGGAGAGCAGCCCAAAGCTGACTGAGTGCTCAACAGGGAGAAAAGTGATACCATCACCCCTCGGCCATTGCAGCCAGCAAGATCAAAAAAACTGGCTTCGCAAGTTTGAAAACAGCAAGAGTTTGGGGGCTTTTTTTTTTTTTATAATTTTTTTATTATTTTTATTATTTTTTTATCTTTTTTACCCCTCAACTTCTTTTACTTCTCTTTACGTCTTTCTTGTTTTATGTCTTCTTCCTTTCTTTCCAATTTTATCTCTACTTCCTTCCTCTTTTTTTTCTCTTTTCTCTTTTTAAATACCCATGAGTGAGACAAAAAACAAACAAACAAACAAACCTAGAATGTGAAAAAACCAGAGTTGGTCCCAAAGAGGGGGCATCCCAACAGCTGACACAGTGGAAGCTGTGAACACCAGGATACCCAAAGAAGACTGCACCACTGAATCACACAGGTATTCTACCACAGAAGTTCACACCATAAACCAAGGGAGCCAGAACAGATCAATTTAAGAAGCTGAGGCTAACAAGAAGGGTCTCACAAACAATGGGAAGATAAAGAAACAATCCCCAAATGAAAGGAAAGGAGGAAGCCCCAGAAACAATGCTAAATAAAACGGAGGCAAAACAACTATCAGATATTGAGTTCAAAGCAATGGTTGTCAGGAAGCTCCATGAGCTCTCAATGAGCTACCAGAAACTACAGGGAAGCTACGATGAACTCACTGCAAACCATATAAACATGAAAAAGGAAATAGAAACTATCAACAAGGGCCAAGAGGAAATGAAGAACACAATTTCTGAACTGAAGAACACAGTACAAGAAATGAAAAGCAGAATCAGTGAAGCAGAAGATGGGATCAGCAAGCTGGAGGACAAAGTAGAAAAAACATCCAGAAAGAGCAAGGAAAGGAAAAGATACTCAGAAAGAATGAAGAGGGATTAAGACAAATGCAAGACAATATGAAACGTAATAATATCTGTATAATAGGAATACCAGAAGGAGATGAAGAAGAGCAAGGGATACAAAACCTAATTGAAAAAGTAATGATGGAAGATTTCCCTAATTTGATGAGAGAAAGAGTCACACAAATCCAGGAAACACACAGAGTCCCAATCAAGAGGAACCCAAAGAGGCCCACTTCCAGACACATGATAATTAAAATGGCAAAATTCCAAGACAAAGAGAGAATCTTAAAGGCAGCAAGGGAGAAACAGGAAGTAACATACAAGGGAGCCCCGATAAGGTTAGCATCCGACTTCTCAATGGAAACACTCCAAGCCAGAAGAGAATAACAAGAAATATTCCAAGTAATGAGAACCGAAGGCCTGCAACCAAGACTACTTTACCCAGCAAGGCTTTCAATCAAGATAAAAGGCCAAATAAGAACCTTCCCAGACAAAAGAAGTCTAAAAGAATGCACCTATACCAAACCAGTTCCACAAGAGATACTAAAAGGACTGCTTTAAGGAAAGGAAGGAAAAGAGAGAGAGAGAGAGAGAGAGAGAGGAACACAGGTACGAAAATGGCAATGAATTAGTACCTATCAATAATGACCTTAAATGTAAATGGATTAAATGCTCCAATCAAAAGACATAAAATAGCTGAATGGATATGAAAGCATGACCCACACATATGCTGCCTACAAGAGACCCACCTCAGGACAAAAGACCTACACAGACTCAAAGTCAAGGGCTAGAAACAAATTTTCCAAGCAAATGGACGGGGAAAAAAAGCCGGAGTAGCAATACTCATATCAGACAAAATAGACTTCAAAAGAAGGGCCATGAAGAGAGACCCAGAAGGTCACATCATTATACTCAAGGGAAGAATCCACCAAGAAGACATAAACATTGTAAATATATATGCACCCAACATAGGAGCACCTAAATACAAAAAGAAAATCTTAGAGGACTTCCAGAAAGATACTGACAGCAACACAATTATAGTAGGGGATTTTAACACCCCACTGTCAAAAATGGACAGATCTTCCAAACAAAATATTAACAAAGATATTGTGGCATTGAACAATACTCTAGATGAAATGGACTTAACTGCTATAGATAGAGCCCTTCGTCCCAAAGAAACTAAATACACAGTCTTTTCAAATGCACATGGAACATTCTCAAAGATAGAGCACATGATAGGACACAAAACAAGCCTCAACAAATTCAAGAAAATTGAAATCATAACAAGCATTTTCTCTGACCACAAGGGACTGAAACTAGAAACCAACCCCAAGGGGAAAAACCCAAAACCCTCAAAATCATGGAGATTGAATAGCATGCTATTAAACAATGAATGGGTCAAGAATGAAATTAGGGAAGAAATCCAAAAGTTTCTGGAAACAAATGAAAATGAACTCACAACAATTCAAAACTTATGAGACACAGCAAAGGCAGCCCTGAGAGGAAAGTTCATAGCGATACAGGCCTACCTAAAAAGGATAGAAACATTTCAAACAAACAACTTAACCCTACACCTACAAGAACTTGAGGAACAACAAAAAAGACAGCCCAGAGCAAGTAAAAGGAAGGAAATAACCAACATCAGAGCAGAATTAAATGACATAGAGACTAAACACACAATTCCAAGGATCAATGAATCCAGGAGCTGTTTCTTTCAAAAGATAAACAAAATCGACAAGCCTATAAGCAGAATCATCAAGAAAAAAAGAGAGAGGACTCAAATAAACACAATCAGAAATGAAAGAGGAGAGATTACAATTGACAACACAGAAATACAAAGGATTGTAAGAAATTACTATGAAGAACAATATGCCAAGAAATTTGAAAACCTAGGTGAAATGGACAAATTTCTAGAAAAAATATAATCTTCCAAAACTCAATGAAGAAAAAGCAGAAAGCCTGAACAGACCAATAACAGCAGATGAAATTGAAGCAATAATCAAAAAACTCCCAACACATAAAAGCCCTGGACCAGATGGTTTCACAGGAGAATTCTACAAAGCATTTAAGGAAGAGCTAACCCCCATCCTTCACAGCTTATTCCAAAAATTTGAAGAAGATGGAAGACTCCCAAACTCTTTTTAAGAAGCCAGCATCATCCCAATCTCAAAACCAGATAAAGACACAACAAAGAAAGAAAACTTCAGACCAATGTCGCTGATGAACATAGACGCTAAAATCCTCAACAAAATATTGGCAAACCACATCCAACAATACATTAAAAAGATCATACACCATGACCAAGTGGGATTTATCCCAAGGATGCAAGGATGGTTTAATATTTGCAAATCAGTAAATGTAATACATCACATAAACAAAAGCAAAGACAAAAATCACATTATCATATCAACAGATGCAGAAAAAGCATTTCATAAGTACAACACCCATTTATGATAAAAACACTCAGGAAAGTGGCAATAGAGAGATCATTCCTCAACATAATAAAGGCCATATATGAGAGACCTACAGCCAACATCATACTCAACAGGTAAAAACTAAAATCTTTTCCACTAAGATCAGGAACAAGACAAGGATGTCCACTTTCACCACTTCTATTCAATACAGTATTGGAAGTCTTAGCCACAGTGATTAGACAACAAAAGAAAATAGAAGGCATCCAAATTGGAAAGGAGGAAACAAAACTATCATTGTTTGCAGATGACATGATAGTGTACATAGAAAATCCTATAGACTCAGCCAAAAACCTGCTCCACCTAATAAATAAATTGGGCCAAATAGCCGGATACAAAGTCAATATCCAGACATCAAAGGCATTTTTGTAAACTAACAATGAAACAGCAGAAGCAGAAATCAAGAAAAAAATCCCACTCGATATAGCAAAAAGCAAAATAAAATACCTAGGAATAAACCTAACCAAGGAAGCAAAAGACCTGTATGCAAAAAACTACACAACACTGAAGAAAGAAATCAAGGAAGACACAAACAAATGGAAACATATACCATGTTCATGGATAGGAAGAATTAACATCATCAAAAAGTCCATATTACCCAAAGCAATTTACAGATTCAATGCAATACCTATTAAAGTACCAATGGCATATTTCACAGACAATGAATAAACACTTCAAAAATTTATATGGAACCATAAATGACCCTTAATAGCTGCAGCAATTTTAAGAAAAAAGAGCAAAGTAGGAGGGATCACAATATCTGATACCAAACTGTATTACAAGGCCACTGTAATCAAAATAGCTTGGTACTGGCATAAAAACAGGCACATGGACCAGTGGAATAGAACAGAGAGCCCAGAAATAAACCCTAGTCTCTACAGTCAATTAATATTTGACAAAGGGGGCAGCAACATAAAATGGGGTAAAAATAGCCTCTTCAACAAGTGGTGTTGGGTAAACTGGACAGCTACATGCAAAAAAAAAAAAAAAAAAAAA
>PVKU01008996.1:0-67514 GCA_004027475.1 Anoura caudifer | reverse complement strand
ACTGTTGGTGGGATTGCAGACTGGTACAACCACTATGGAAAGCAGTATGGAATTTTCTAAGAAAACTAAAAATGGATCTACCTTTTGACCCAGCAATCCCACTGCTAGGATTATATCCTAAGAACCCTGAAACACCAATCCAAAAGAACCTATGCACCCCAATGTTCATAGCAGCACAATTTACAATAGCCAAGTGTTGGAAGCAACCCAGGTGCCCATCAGTAAATGAATGGATCAAAAAACTATGGTACATTTACACAATGGAATTCTATGCAGCAGAAAGAAAGAAGGAGCTCCTACCCTTTGCAACAGCATGGTTGGAATTGGAGAGTATCATGCTAAGTGAAATAAGCCAGGCAGTGAAAGACAAATACCATATGATCTCACCTTTAACAGGAACCTAACCAACAAAACAAACAAACAAGAAAAATATAACCAAAGACACTGAAATTGAGAACAGACTGACAGTCACCAGAGGGGAGAGGGGAGGGAAGATCAGGGGAAAAGGGGAAGGGTTTAGAGCAACAAGTATAAAGGACACATGGACAAAAACTAGAGGGGTGGAAATGGGAGGGAGGTGCGGAGGGCTGAGGTGGTGGGCTGGTATGGGAGTAAAAGACAGAAATCTGTACAAAAACAACAATTAAAATAAATAAAAAGATTAAAAAATGATGGTAGCAAGGAAGATTAGTGTGAGTGTTTTAAGTAATATTTGCATATTAATCCTAATAGACATGATTCTATAGAAATTAATATATAGTATTTCATTTTTATTATAATAAAGGTGTGTATTACAGTAAGATTGTTGGAATGATTTTTTTTTGTCCACAAGAAAGCATTTATCTTTACTCATTAAAAATGTTTTCTATGTTTTATAATTTCTGTGTTGTGTACCCTTTGCTTCCACATAACTATCCACATTTGACTCAATATGAAGTACCAAAATGCTTGATACAGTCAGCAGAGCTGGGATTTGTAAACAAATTTGGAAGCTCCACTGTATTCTGATATATTGTAAAGCTACCCTCCATTCAAATTCATTCACATCTCATATATTCTTTGCTCCCAACAAAATAAATCAGAATAATGTAAGCTTAGGATATTTTATCCATGTGCTCTGTCAAAACAAGGATACTTTAGTTGCTAAGTAATTTGCCTTAAAGCCTGCTGATGACCTTGATGATCACACGTTTCAACAATCCTTGAACTTTTTCTGAGGATGACAATTGTTGCTGATGCGATCAGTGTAGCATTTATTTAAAGAGGCATTATCGAGATTATATACCACTGTATGGCTACAGTTGAGCAAGTGACAGTGAAAATACATCTGACCATAAAGATGTGCAGAGAGCTAATACACTCTTAAGAAAAATCTGTACCTAAACTTTAATTCATCATGGCACTCAAAAATGTCTACTGAATAAATGCACAAATGAAAAGTAATTAATTAAACTTAAAATGTATTACTTAGAGAAAATTATGGTGATTTGTGTTCTCCTTTAGATATCTGAAAGATAACTCATCATTATAAAATGCCAAACCATTAAAATAGCTATTTATTCCATGTGCCAGAAATGTTATAAGCATATTAAATATATTAACTCATTTGAATCTTAAATCTCAGAAGAAAATAATACTATTAAATGCATTTTAAAGAAAAGAAAACTTAGGTATAGAAAAATGAAACATGTGGTTCCATTAACAATTTTATTTGTAATTTTAATAACGCAAAGGTGACTAAGCACTCTGCACATAAGCTGGTGCCACATGCTTACCAATTTTATGACTCCTGGGAGGTACTTATATGTTCTAATCATGAATTTTTTTATCATTCCTCTCTCACCTTTTTATATTTTTTTAAAGAAAAGAGAAAATTTTATGAGGTGATTCTGGTAAAGCCCTCAATGTCTTAGCTCGGTGTCTGTCAAAAACAAAAAGTGACTGCTCTATTATGTCTATGATGTTGCTCTTGATGCAAAAATTAGGGTAACACAGAAGTCCTCTGTAAGTTCTAAGCAAAGTTCTCATAATTTTTAAGTTTCGGGTAGGTTCCTTACAAATGTGTTCCTGGAATAGAGCCTTTCTATTAGCAGTAAAGTCACTTTTTATTCCTTTGAAATATAGAACTGCGCTAATGTGTGGAGGATGGATGACCAAAGGATGCACAAGCAGCTGCTCTACTGCAGGTAAAATGAAATTACTTTAGACGGGGTGGGCATGAGTAGCCCCACAAGGCTGTAAGGCAAGATACAGTGTCAGCTTTCATAAGAAGCCATGTTTAATGGATGCAAAGAAGCTGGGGCGGAATAGTAGTAGCAGACAGAAAAGCACATAACTCTCAAAGAACTTGGCAGCTCATGATGCATACATCTTGGAGAGGAAGAAAACAACAACAACAAAAAAACTCTAAGTACTTGTTTGATAACTGAGCAAAATCAGTCTTCATTTGTATGAACTGCAAACAACTCCAAGCCATCTTCTGTGGGCCTTTTTAACCAGACCTGCACATAACGATAGCAATGTTTTCTATAGCATGCTACCTATTAACAGGGACAATGATAAAGAGGTATTAACTTCTACCTGTACTCCATTGCTTTGGACTTTTTTCCAAAAAAAAAAAATCTTAAATCCAAAAACATTCTTCAGGTGCCCAAGAGACAAGTGAAGTCACTATGGCTTTCATGACCCTGCAAAGATACATATTCCTCGTGATTGTATGAGAACAGAGTTCAAAGGCAGACAATACACTCGCTGTTTAAGGCATAGATGAATTATATTTGGATTGTGGCTATGTTCATCCCATAGTATAACATGCTGTCTCAATTTACTCAAAGTTTTTGCTGTGCTTATAAACAACTGTTAAAGTCAAGTCATTTCTATGCAAATATAAAAATCACATCCTGACAGAGACTGTTTCCACTTGAACTTGGAAACAATATCCCTGCTAAACCCTTGTAAGTAAGGAGAGGAGACTAAATAATGCAAATGACTATGACTCAGGAGAGGTGATAGAATCCGATTCAATGTTTTAAGCATCAAAGGAAAAGACACACCCTGTTATAGAAGAATCTCTAAATCATGCTGAGCATTAAGTTACCAGCAGGTTGCACATCCATCCAACATCGTCTACTTGTTTTGTGATAAATTTTATAAGAGAAGAGAAAACAAAATTAAATGATCTGGGTAATACGACAATTACGCCTATTTGCTTTCTTACTTTTTTTTTTCTTCAATGGGAAATGTCTTCATTTATATGATAGAGTAGGTCTCCTCTTTTCTCTGCCTGGAGGGCTTGGCCAATTCTCTCCTCAAGTGCTTTTAACTCCTGATTAATCGGCAATTGGGTAAAATTACATTGTCAATTGAACTTGAGGCTCTATATATTCAATTTAGGATGAATTGCCTTCAAAACAAATAAAACATTAGTTGAAAGTAACAAAAAAGTGCTTTATGTGGTATAAAAGGTCTTTTTCTCGGTAAATGTAACAATCACATTAACAATAAAACGGAAACACAAAAGCGCAAACAATGCGTCTTGTGAAGGCCCGTTGGAAATGCTGTGGAGAGCCAGAAGAAAGAGCCCTCTGCAGCGTGAGGTCGCGGGAGGCAGTGGTGTGTTTCATTATGACACTTGCTGGCAGCTCCTCGGTTGTGCTGAGAAGTGATGGTGTCCCAGCAAGCCAAACAAATTTGTTGCCTTTTCTGGCTTTTTGGTTCTCTCCCCTCTGGCCATGCATCTCTCTTCCTAAAATTGATGTAAGTAGTAATTCTTCACATTTTTGTAACAGCATCAGACTAACAAAAACTACAAATAAGTACCTTAAGATTTTCTTGATTATCAATGATTGCTTTAAAAATTATTAAACAAAATATATAGGAGTAACTGTTTATGATCTACTGGTAATGGGCAGTGCGACTATGGTATGTGACTATGGGCCAAAGACTTTCTAGGATTTAATTCTTTACAGGTAGAACTGGAGGGAGGTATTATGATAATACAGCTAAGTACACTCATTTCTATAAAAAAGAGCCCTGCACTATTGGTCTCTTAATTTTTTTACAATAAAGCCAAATATATTTTTCATAGTGATGAGTTAGAAATGTTGAAGCAAATGATCCCATTCACAATAGCAATGAAAATAAAACATTGTTTTTAAAAACTGATAAAATTGCAAGAAATATTCTAGAAAAAATTTTGAAAACTCACAAACTTATTCAGAGAGGTATTGAATTATTAGACAAGTATTCCATGCACTCAGATGAAAAGATTAAATAGTGCGAGGTATTTCTATTTAAAATATACCAGCCACATAGAGACCATCTATCTTATAGACTTATTTTTATTAATTATGTTTTGCTTTTTCATAAAAACTTTTAATATTCTATTGTCTTCATTTAGAATATATTTTTAATATACCATGGAATTAATTTCTCAGTATTTTAATGTTTTCAGAAAAAAAAGTTTATAGTGAGACAAGGTTTACCTTTACATTTATGTGCTTCAGATTTTTTTTAGCTATTGTTTTGTATTGGTCATATATCAGAGATTTGTGTTCCCTCCACATGATATTTGTTTTGAATTAATTCATACCTGTTTATTAGGTTCGAGTAGCCCTGGTTGATATCTGTATTTTGTCACAGAAATGAAATTTTTCAGTTTTATACACACATGCACGCGCGCACACACACACACTAATTTTCTACAAAGCCTTCTTAAAAACCAGTCTAGTCTAATACCAACCATGAAAACTAAATCCTGCCAAGTTCACCTTTAAATTTAAGTAAGGGTCCTAGGGTATATTATTACCAAGTTGCCTTGCAGGGTTCCAATTTCATTTTGAGTCTCAGTTTTGATAACAGAGATGCTAAAAAATCTTCCTATTTTAGTTGTTGAAAATTTCTCTCAACTCTTTATATGGGGATTTTGGTCTGATTTTGCAAATTTGGCACCCCATGGACTCTACTCCTTTTCTTTCTCCTATCAACTAAAATTTGTCTTGCCCTGGATTTCCTACCTGCCACAGATATATTCCCATCGAGTCCTTTGGTGGTGTACCAGATTCCTGTTAGGGTACCCATCCTTCATTCTGCTCCCTCAGACTTTTTCTCAGGCTTGGTAGCGTGCACCTTTGGCCATCAGGTATATTTTTAACATTCTTATAAAAAATGAGAATGAGGATTTCAGATTGAATCATTTTCAGAGATTTCACTAGTTATGACCACCTTTCATGGATTGGTCATCAACTGAGGTGCCTATGGCGTCATGTCCTAAGTATCACAGTAACTTTTTTCCCCAACACTAACACTACATCCAGTTCCACTCAGTGCCTGTCCATCTCTACTGGACCATCCAAATTTAGGTTACAGCTTCTCCTAGGCTCACCTGTCCTGTTGCATTTAAAAACATCATGACTGATAACTCTCGACCATGACAGCAAAATTACAAATGCAAGTAAATCTGTGTTACTTTAACAGGATATGTGTCCTACAATTTAAAATGCAAAGCCATTTTACAACAAATCCTGCCATTAAAGTACAATAGTTATGGTTGGTTAAAAGATTAAGAATAAAAAATAAATACTGCATCTCAATCTTCAGAAGTATACCTACATGAGCACCAAAGACAAACAGTAGGAACGTCTAAGCCTTTCCTACGGAAGGTACCTTCGCAGTAAGAACCTGAGTATTTGTGAACCGAACAGCAAGACTCTCTCCAACGTAGCAATGAATGAGGATATAATCCCCTTCAACTGTATCCGGTCCTGTTGGAAATATCATTCCCACTGTTAAACAGAGGATCTGATTACCTTAGATAGCATACATCATTTGATCCATCTAACTTGTTTTGCTCTACATCTGTGCTCCTCAAGGGATTTATATAACCTACTGGTACAGATCAAATGTGCTGATCATGCCAACTCAATCGTTTTAATCTCTGTGACAATTGCATTTTTCATTACGAATTAGTGAAGTGGTTTTTTATTGTTAAACAAAAAAATTGTCAGCCTAAATATCACAAGTTGTGTCAATGTTCTGTGTCTAATTGATATCTTCCCTTAAAACCAATGACTAATAATGTGTTTGTACAAACGTTTTAAAGATTTAATGAAACCATTTGCTGTCAATAAGGTTTCAAAACATTTTGCATTCCAAAGCAGAAATAAGATAAATAAGTACTTAAATAAGATAAATGAGTAATGCTTAAAGCCTCTGGGCAAAGGATTCTTAGCTGCAATAGTTGGGTATGTTTCACCATGTACACTGGTGGATAATAGCACAGAATAGTAGTATTTCAAAGCTTTATAATGTTAAAAATAAGAGAATCAAGCCTAATGAATATGTAGGTTTGCTACATAACACAATGATATAGTCTGCAGTAATGGCAGTTTTATTTCTTCCTTTCCTATCTTTATATTACATTTTTTTTCTTGCTTCACTGCATTTCTGAAGATTTCTGATACAAAAAAAGAATAGAAGCAGTGAGAACGTGCAGCATTATTGTTTTGTTCACAGTCTCAGAGGTGAGCTTTCAGTATTTCACCATTAAACGTGGTGTTTGTTGAGGAGATTTTCATTCATACTACCTACTGTGTTAATAATGTCCCATTTTTATTTCCGTTTTGCTAAGAGGTATTCTTAAAAGCATTGCTATGAATGGATGTTCAATTTTATCAGATTTTTTTCTGCATTTCAGAGATGACCATTTTCTCCTTCACTCTTTTAATATAGTGAATTATACTGATTGGTTTCAAATGTTAAACCAACCTTATAATCCTGCGATAAACCATAGTTGGTCTTGGCATGTTACTACTTTTAATAAATTGTTGGATTGAATGAGCCAATACTTTGCAAAGGAATTTTGCATCTGCATTCATGGGTAAGACCAGCTTCCAATTTTCTTATGGTACCTTTGTTGTTTTTAGTTTTAAATTTCTGCTTGCCTCACAAATGAGCAGTGGAATAGTTGCTACTTTCTCTTCTCTGAAAGAGTTGATGTGGAGTTATGTATCTCTAATGTGAGCTACAATTCATAAGTGAATTACCTAGAACTGAAGTGTTTTGCATGTGTATGAGAAGATTTTAAGTTTAGATTCATTCTTTAATAGCTATGAGATTATTCACTTACTCAATTTTGTTTTTTGTCATTAAGAACTTATTTTTTCTAAGAATTTCTCTACTTTATTCAACTTTTCTTAATGATACATCAGTGCAAATGTTAGAAGTGATGTGAAACAACAGAATTTTTTTTACACTTAGAGGGCCAGTTTCAATTTGTACAACCACTTTGGAAAACAGTTTAATATTTTCCATTACAGTTGAACAAGTTTATGACCTTTGGCCCAGTAACTTTACTTCTTGGATTACATCTAGCAACAATGCATGGATATGTGAACCAAAAGAGATGCACCCAAGTGTTCAGAGCAGCATCGTTTATAACAGTTCCCAGACTGGATACAACCCACATCTGCACTAGCACTGGCACAAAGGAAAAGGAACAAATTGTGATATAAGCATGGAACACTATATAACAACAAAAAGAATGACCCACACATGTGCAAGGACATGAATGAATCTCAGAAATTTAATTCACAAGCTTCTAAGAATATCTGCAGGTATTATTAGTTCTTTTGGTTAATCATGGTTTTATTACCTGTGTAACTAATGATGACAGAAGTCTCAACTCCTTACCTGTAGAGAAGAAAAGGTTCTATTATTTATCAGTCGCTACTCTCAACTGGGCAATGTTGATACTCTTTTTACAGCTGGGGACTTGGTCTCTTAGCAGCATATTGTATCAAACCTAGAATTATGCCATCATTTTAAATGCCTCATCTTCACTTTTAGAAATCTCATATCATGTTCAGAGCTCTCTCCCTTTCCCCAGTGCAGAGTTAGTCTGTGGTTTGGAGCGGAGAGAGGGCTGTAGTCTCATCAGGTACTTCTCTACCTTTGCTGCTCTGAGGGACTTGGTCTGCAGAAAGGCAGTAAGAGGGCCCAATGGAAGGAACATGCCTCTAGCCAAAACACACTTGCCCTTACCAGAGACTTACAGGACTCGTTCTACTTGACTGCAGCCGGAGTGGCTAGCAGGCAGGCATTTCATCTGTACTTTTCGGGCCAAGCACATATGGAGCCAGAAGGAACAATACTCAGTTACCAATAGGTGGTTCATTTGGAGACTCAGAGGTAGTATACTTGTGACCTGATCTTTTTATCCCTTTTTCATCTGGAAGGGAAAGTTTCATTTGTTCTCACTTATATTGCATTTATTTTATCTTTATTGTATCTTACCAGCCACTAAATGACTTCTTATATATAACATCTGTCATGAATCTTGTCTATGTTCACATGCTAGGCATTTACTTACCTAATTAGTATTCAGTTACTATTTTTAACATTTTATATCTATCTCGGTTTGTTTTCAAGTTTTTTTCTAACAGAATTGCAAATGCTTAAATAACACAAAAACTCACACTGGTCTATGAGACAAAAAAAAAAAAAAAAGAAAAGAAGAGCATTGATCCAATTTACAATTTAATATTATTGTGTCCAATTACTGTATTAGACATACTGCCCTTGGAAACTCAATTCTTTCCTACCAGGAAGGTAGAAGGAAGATAGGGTTTTTCTATTGTAATGAAGCACAATGTTGAGAGAAGGCAGTTCATTCATTCAGTGTCAGGGAGCTGTCATATCCTGGGGCCTGGATGTGATCAAAATCTCTCCGGCATCAAAATCCATACAAGCCTGCCTGAAGCACTAGTCATTAAGTGGAGACTTTTATTTATTTATGTACTTATTTTTGCCTAGAATAAAACACAATGTTGCTCCAAGTACTGCATGGGACATTTAATATATTTATAATTGTTGTATTATATTTCATAGTCTTTTATAAAATTATGTATATTTTAGCTCTTGGTTTCTGGTCCATATACTATTTTACAAATACTGATCTCTAATATCTTTTGCCATCTTCTGAGAAATTCTCACTTGAAATATGTTTTGAAATTGAATTATCTTAATAAGTTGCAAACAGTAAGCTGATTCAAGGGGTAAAGACTTCATTTGCTTCTGAATATTATGTTCTATTATATACCCTAAGCTAATTATTATATATTTAAAATAAGGTAGAATTTAACTTAAATCTTTTGAGTTAAGGCAATATTTGGTAAAATGTTTCTCCAATCAATTTAATTACCATCATCAAAATACAATGGCGGTTGACGACTATATCTTTGGAAATACAACTTTAGCTATAATTTACTGTGGTGCCCCTTTACAAAGAAATGTGAAACCAGAAATGAAATTCCTTTACACACTGTTTTCAAGATTATATCAGGCATTATATAAATTCTGAACAAAACAGATATTCATATACACTTCAATTACAAAGATCAATCAAATGTTGTAAGAATGATAAAATTTGATTTTATTGCACTGGGAACAGAAGTGGGTTAATAAACATTTTTACTTATTTATAAAAAAAGCAACTTTTGATTTATTGATAGCTTTCCTCCTAGTTTTCTTTCAATATAGCCATGCTGGGAAAAGAGGGAACTTAATAGCCCATCCTTGGCTCTGGAAATTCGTAACTTAGTCTTTGGGGTACAGCACAATCCAGATTTTTCCTGAGGCATAAGCTATAACTTGGGAGTAAATGAGTCAGTTTTGGAAGCGCTTTTAACTCTTTCAGAAGACCAGAGCATCATGAGTGCACTGGTGCAGAGTTTATGAACTGACAATTATATGCTTGAAAAATCAAGCTCAATGACTAATTTGGAAAACATTCTGAAGCAATTTTCTAAGCCTGTACCTGTCACTTAGAGAAAACTATTTTTGTAACTTCCAAATATTTTATATCTTTTTTTGAGACAGATGCTAACCTATCTATAGTAAATTAACTTATGAAATCTTACATAATATAAAAATGAATCCTCACACTTCATTTTCATGCACTATTTCTGATACAGTACAGATTAGAATGTCCTAAGTACACTTTTTACTTGGAAAACTATTGGTAGAATGAAATGTGTTTTCTAGCATAATGATTTAAAGTAAAATGAGAACAGCACTTGATTAAATTGAACATCAACCGAACAGTGAAGGGTATGTATAATTTCATAACATTGAGAACTCTTCACATAGTTCATGAGGACTAGAAATTTTATCCTGTGAAATAATTTACGTATCTACTTAATAGTAGGTTGCTCCACTTCACAATTGACAGAGACAAAGCAAGAAATCTGAAGAGACATGTAATTGCTTACGTTCAAGGTCCCAATTTCATAGAAAATCTCTAGCTTCTAGGAAATCACAAAGTAGAAATCATTGAAAATTATTTTGTACCACTTCATATGTTCAGCTATCCCAATTCTGATTTATAATATGCTTAAATAAATTATAGTTAAATCATTTTCAAATAGTTATGTGATTTCTTAAAAATAAAATTAAACGTTTGTGCTTTTGACAAGTAAAGGAAAGGGATTCTGGTTACATAGAATGATTGCTTTGGTGGATTTAACCAGAACTATAACTTGTCAAACTGGGTTTCAACACATTTCAATTGTATGGCATGTAAATATGACCATTTAATAGTCTCATAGTGAACAGATGAAACTGGCTTTTCTAAATAAATTTGGTTTTATTATAAATTCACCCAGAAGACAAGACACCAATACATCTCTCTGTTCTCTTTCTCTACTTTTCACAGCTTTCAAACATTTTCTTCTCATGTTACTGTTAAGCACGGGGGCACTTTTCCGGTAAATATGCAACTGTTGATGGTTAGAATTTAATTCCTACTCTTCCTTCCACATTTATACCCTCTTGTCAACATACTGATTGTGACATATGTGGTATTCCTTGGTCTCTCTTTGGCTTAGGCTTTTGTGACTTAATGTAGTACTCTTGGAAGTTAAAGTCTTGTAATTTCAAGATTATTTCCTCTGCTTTGAATTTCAAGAATCTGTTTTGGTACTCAAAGACAAGAATATTATTTATCATCAGACTGTGTCAATTTCAAGGTCTATTTTGATGGAAGGGGCAGAAGCACAAAAATGAAAAATCAAGAATTGCAATTAATTCATTAATATATCAATATTACAATATTAAAAATTTACTAAGAAAAAATGGAAGTACTTATGTATGGGGTAAGAAAAATGAAAAACTAAAAGCAAAATTATTATTGGGGAAATATGTCTGTACTCTTTCTGTGAACGTTAACTACTGGACTGATCTGACTAAATAGTCAATTAAAAGACAATTTTTAAAAAATGCTATTGGCATTGCCTCACAGATTTATAAAGTAAATAGACTCACCTATAATTTATTTTATGAACTATCATTGTTGAGGATGAAAAATAGAAATTCTCCAGCACATTGCTATGAGAACATTCAGGGGGATGGTGGAGCTTGGGTAGACTGTTTATAACATGGATATTTCAGTGAACATTAGTAAGGCACCTATTTAAAATAAAAAAGTAAACAGTCACAGATACTTCCTACATATTGAAACATTCATAAACTTTTGCATATTTTATTACAAAAGGGAAATTGCACAAATATAAGAGACCATATGGGGATATATCTGTATCTATATCTATATGTAGATAACCATATCTATATATCTCTCTCTATATATATAGAGAGAGATATATAGATATATCTTTTCTAAACATGTTCGCAATCTCCTCTAGAAATAATGATAAAAAAATGGATTCCACTACACAAAAATTAAAAACACAATAATGTTTAAAATGTTTTAAACACTATAAAAGTATTTAATGTATTATACAGAGAATTTGACAAATGAATGTAGAAAAGTGTCTGGCAATTTATGAGCTAAAACATTAAAAACATTAAAAGTTATTTTCAGGGCAGGGGCATTACTCATGATTTTTTTATGTATCTAATAATTCTGTAATGAAAGCATTCAAATAGACTACCTACAGGACTGAGTGGCTGAAAAATGATCTCTGTTTTAAAGGACAAGGAGGTTGTCTTTAGATGTCCACAAAGTAGTGAGTCTGGCCACGGAAATAAATAATAGAGCTAGACCAAACAGGAAAAAAACAATGAAAAAAATATGAATGAGACCTGGCTGGCATGGCTCAGTGGATTGAGTGCCAGCCTTGAGAACCAAAGGGTCACTGGTTTGATTCCCAGTCAGGGTACATGCCTGGGTTGTGGGCCAGGTTCTCAGTAGGGGATGCACAAGAGGTAACTGCACATTGATGTTTCTCTCCCTCTCTTTCTCCCTCCCTCTCTGTCTAAAAATAAGTAAATAAAATCTTTTAAAAATATATGAATGAGACTCTAATGGATGGTCAAGGAGGAAACAGTCATAGTCAGGCATCTGTTCCTGACGTGAGTAGTAGAAAATGCCCAGAGGGCTTAAATATGATCAAGGTAGGTAAACTTCAACTGAAGGAAAATAATCAAAATTAAAAATAAATGTCTACAGTTATACCACATAGGAGTAAGACAAAAAACAGATCTTGGACAATCACAATATTTTTACATTTATGATATGTCATATTTTTCATGAAAAACTTGAAGCTCTTGTACATTCTGACTATTTAAGAAAACACTTCCACTGAGAACTTTTAATTAGTTGTGAGAGCAAATTGTTTGTTCCTTGGTTTAAAAAAATGGCTTGCTGATTGTCCTTTTAGTCTCAAATCCTGTATGTAATAACTTGCTGTTGTTCATGATTCGTTAATTCTATTGTTGTCCTTGTTGTTCACGCTCATCATTTTGCTCATTTGAAATTAGAACAGGTTAGAAACATTGAAAACTTTTTTTTAATGTATGTCCTGAAAACAAACAGCCGAGGAGATAAAGCTGAGCACCTGAGCATTTGATGTATTACATCTCAGCAGTACCTGACAACCCTTCTTCCCTGGAGATGCAATTTTTTTCTAATAATTTAGTCTCAGTCTATTAAAAGACAATTACAGATAATGCACACAGGCAAGTGGTGAAGAATGCCCAGAACAGCTTTTGTAGAGAGGTTATCAAAACACAATTCACCGAAAGGATTTTGCATTGATTTTAAAAAACATTGCAAAAACAGACAGTTATGTAGATTTTTGAAGGACTAAATATAACAGAAAAGATGCAAAGGGTTTGCTTTTTACTACTTCATATATTTTTAAAAGGATAAGGTAAATGTTTTAACAGCTATTCACTGCCTTGTTTGTTATAAGTACTTTATTGTTGGATGCAGTTTTGAAAAATGACTATATCTGAGGACACCGGTGTGATTGACAGCTATCCTGCTGACCCCTCATTTGGATCGTGTGCAGCTTGACTGCTGAAGCAGGGGGCACCGTCAGCCCCAGCAGGTTTGGACTGTTAAGTCACAACATTCTGCACCAAGATAAGCCTCTTGGGACATTCTGAGTATATTTAGTTGAAACTATTGTCGTATTCATTCAGCAACCTACTTTTTAGCCCACTAAAGAGACTTCAAATATACTAATATTCACAATAAACAGCAGTGGTCATATATAACATATGAGAAATACACTCATTCTTGAAATCTCATTTGGTACCTATTTTGTACATGAGGTGTAGGTGCTCTCTTTGCTATATTGACTGGAAAGCTGTAGTACATGGAATCACCACATATAAAATCTGTCCAGAAGGTATCCAGCCATATAATGTGAAAAATAGAGACATTTATTGAAGAGGATACATTATGCAAGAAATATTGTACATAGGACAATGATGCCTCAGTCCCCTCCAAAGTAGGCACTTTGGGACTTCACATAGTTCCCCCATTAGCCATCAGCTGCCCCATCTCGTTTTCCTGAATCTCATCTACAGTCTGAAATCTTTTCGCTTTCAAAGATGATTCTAGTTTGGGGAAAATCCAGAAGTTACAGGGTGTCAATTCTGGGCTGTAGTGGGGCTGAGTCATCTGGGTGATTTAATATTTCACCAAAAATCGCTGCACGAGATGTGATGTATCAACAGGCATTGCCATCCATGATGAAGCTGCCAGCTACTAGGTGCCCATAGCTGTGGCCTTTTCAGGCTTATCTGGGTGAGTGAAAAGAATTATAGAAGGGAAGTTTAACTTGCATTAATGAGGACAGTGTTAGAATCAGAGATCAGCTTCTTCAACTCATCCAGTGGTGTACGGTTGTAGGAACACTTTCAAGTTCATGTGAGTAAAACATGAATATGCAAATGTGGAATGACATAAAAGTGCCCTTTCATCCCTTCCCACTGTGCTCTAATAAGTCTGGCCTGGTCCTACCATGCCCAGGCCTCTTCTTATATCACAGATTGTACAGCCTAATACTCTGGCCATCCTTCCAAATGAGGTAAAGATTGCCCTTGCAGACTATATAATAAGATGGGATGTGTAGTGCCATGAACACTTTTACCTGTAACACAGATTATAATCAGGGGGCCAACTTGAGTATATTAGCGTCAACAAAAATTTCAAATGGCATTGTAGAAATTCAAAGTAATGTGGTTGGGAGTATAATAGATTTTAGAAATCCTCATTTGAAGTTCATCTAATCTATAATTATCCTAAATAGAGGGCCATATTATAATATCAACACAAAGCAGAGGGTTTCTCCCTTGAGCAACTTGATAAAATTGAATAATTAGTTCTTTTAACTGGCCTTAGCCTGAAGTGTCCCAATATGTTCCTGATTGTTTATCGCAATAAAATGTTACTTATATTAGATTTATGTATCAGAGTACTCACACTGACATACCTCAAATATAATAATTTAGGGATATAGTTTAGCAAAGGAGTCCATCTCAAGAGGGAATTCAGCTATCGTTGGCAACTGGAAGGCGTGTGTCAAGCTCTGCTTCATACACTTGCACGCCCTGGCCTGCTGATTCTTCTCCATGCAAAGTGCACTTGCTCTCTTTTTCCTTTGCAGAAATGAGAGCATGCCTTGCGTACTCTTACATAACCTTTTCTTGAAAAAAATAACTTAGGTTTTAGATCTCCCTACATCTGAACTTACATATCTGTTAAATGGATTTTGTGGTTGCAGTGTAGGGAGTGATTTTTTTTTTCTTTTAATAAATGATGCTAAAATGAGCTGTGTTAGTAAATACTTCTGGTATACACTTAAAATAATTATCTAAGTTAACCTCTTTGAATTGGAGTGTTGGCCTGAAAGATATGCTCAGCTTTGTTTAACCGTGCTGCCCTTGACCAAGGGGTCACCAACTTGCAGTCTTTCCAACTAGATTAGCATCTCCAATTAGCTGCTCTGACAGGCAAAACATACATCATTGCAGTTCTAATTTGTATTTCCCTGAGTCAAAGTGAAGGTAATAACTTTTTTATATGTTTAACGAGCATTTTTTCTCATTTGCCAAAGTTCCTATTGGATCATTTGCTCTTTTATTTTTCTTATTGCCCTGTAAGAGCCTTTGTGTTCATTCATCGTTCTGCAAACATACTCTTACGATGTTACTCATTTATTAACTTCATGGTACTCTTTACCATTAAGAAAGTCTTCCTTTAAAATATATTTTATCTAGTCTAATGTATCAATCTTTTCCTTCATGGCATCAAAATTTGTTGGCTGTCTTAAGAAAACTTTCCCGTGCTTAAGTTTATTTAAAAAGTTATTTCCAATAACTCTAACACTTTAACATTATTTTGGGGGGAACACTTATCACCTACTCTAGACATCTCCTCGAGTAGAGGGCTGTCATTGAGCACAACACCCTGGCCGTCCCTCCGCCCCTCACTCTCTTATCACCAGAGGAGGAAAGGGAATCATCTTCTCGTTGAGTTTGGGAAAAAACTGAGCCTGTGCAGAGTCACACAGGAAGCCTACACTTTGATCTTCTCCTCCTCACTCCAAGTTTCCCAGTGACTGCCTCTGACCAGCCAGGGACAGGGTCCATGTAGTTGAATACTATTAGCTAGTGCACAGGGCAAGTGCTTTGAAAAACAGATAGGAAAGAGCTTTTTAAAAAGCAAAATTTTTGAGGCAGGTATAAGTTGAAAAAGGTGTTTTATCTTTAATTTTCAATAGAGATATTTCAGGTATTGTGGGAAGAATAGTATTTGTTAGTTTTAAACTGCAGTTTAACCTTAACGGCCAATGGCAGACCGAGGTAAGCAGGGCTACATTGGATAGTGGAGAATCTAGTCTGCATTCTACACGGGGAGGACTGTGGTGGAGATGACTGAATGTATTTGACTTTTCAAAAGCTCAAGAATTGGAAATAGAAATAACTTCAAGAACTTTTTGGTTACTTTCAGGATGCTGTAGTTATTATAGGCACGTAAGACAGATAATTTGTGAAATCAGGACTCTAAGGGAAGATGGGTCAATAGAAAGCATGTTAAAGAGTCAGGAATCACAGAACATATTTACTTAAGATCTGATTTCAGTGTCAGTCTGGTGGAAGATATTCCTGGGGGTAGGATTATGACTCAAAAAGAGAAAGAAAAATAAGACTTATTTGAATGGTGTTTAGTGCTTTGGGATACTCAAAACTAATAAATGGGGAGAAAAGTGTAAGTTGGGAAAAAAAAATAAAGAGTGTCTACGACAGAGAGCAAAGAGGAAGCAAAAAGAGAGAAAGTAAACAGATCCAGTACATTCTCTTTATCAAGAGGGAGTGTCAGCTGACTGATAAGATAATGGCTTTTGCTGAAAGATGGTGAACTCTGCCACAACAAAAGATATGTGCTTTTTACCATTGTTAATGAATACCAGGATTCCAGAAATATTGGGCTTAAAAGGGACAATGAAATTAAGTGGTTTTCATTATTTGAGTAGGAAAGAATTTTACCTCAAACAAGACCAGTGGAACAGAGCTGTCACCAATGAAAATTTAAAATTTTGTAATGGGGCAGCAATGTTTCAAATGCCACTCTATGCAAAAGATGACATTTTACATAGGAGAATTTTTATTTCATAAATATTATAAAACTGTACTATAATTAAATTTTTAAAATATTTTTATTTATTTTTAGAGAGGGGAAGAGAGGAAGAAAGGAAGAGAATCATCAATGTGTCATTGCCTTCACACACCCCTTGCTGGGGACCTGGCCTGAAACCCAGGCATGTGCCCTGACTAGGAACTGAACCAGCTACCCTTTAATTCCAGAGCCAGTGTTCAATCCACTGAGCTAACACCAGCCAGGGCTAAAATTAAATTTTTGAAGTAGTACTTTCCCAAATTAGTTACATAAATGTGAGTATTGGACAGTTGGTATAATTGTATAGCATACACCCAAGTCTATAAACAGGCACATTTTAGCTGCTGATTTAGAAATTACTAAGTCTCAGCTATGCTATTTGGAAACAACATTTTTATTAGGTTAAATACCAAATTGTGGGAACAAACACTTTCCTGCAATAACTCATCGAGGTCCTAGATTTTAGTGAGTGCATTAGCTATCACCACAATAAAGCAGAATAGCTAATAATATCCTAATCTCAGTGGTGCAAAACACAGACATCTGTTTTTCCTTCCCAGGTTTATGGGTCAGCTACAGATTCAGCTACAGATTCAACTTGGCTCAGCTCAGATTCAGACCCCAATCAGATGTCTCTTGGGTTCAAGTCCACTCCAAAACTCTCATGGCTCAGGACCCAGGCTAATGGAGCAAGATCTACGTGGGGAATGTTCTTTGTAAGGCAGAGGGTGAAAGTCCGGAGAAAGGCAACCAAAAGCATGTAATACATTCTAAAGTCTTCTCATCCTGGTACATTGCTGCTCCCACTAGCTTTGCTCGGAATAAAGCAATTCATTTGGTGAACCCAGAGTCAACGGAATTGGGAGATATAATCTCCACAAGGACCTGCCAGAGGCAGAGCGAGATAGAATAGTCCACAAATAATAATCTATCATCCTAAATGGGTGTCAGCACTGTGATAACTTTGTGTTTCCCTTATTTTCCAATCCTTTAAAAGATAAGGAAATCGGAGACTTAACATCGAACCAGTAAAACTTTTGTGCCCATTCTAATGAGGGGACAGTCCAACGGAAGCCACATTAACAGTAACAAAACAACACAAAAACAAAACCCAAAACCTAAACTAAATCTATCCAGATATTGAGAAATCTACCTTAGAATGAGTCAAATAATAAATTGGAGACAATAAAATCTTAAACTTCAGTCTCTTAGAAGTTTAACTCATTAGGGCTAACAGAATTAAATTTGAGGGTAGTATTCAATATATTTGAATTTTCTTTTTTTTTTTTAATTTTAAATGTTGGAAGAATGCAAATCTTTTGCCAGAAATTTCTGATGCGTGTATTTTTTTCATTTCATATTGTCTCTATTAAATATATCATGAACCTAGGTGTTTAAAAGCAATGTGAGAGTTTCTAATGGAACAATGTTATTTCAGTATACATATAATCATAGGTGATTATATGAGATTTGATACAACAGTATATGAGTTACTAATATCATTGGACCTAGCCTTTCCTTTCTGGTAGTCTTTTTTTAATCATTCTTGGATTATTGATTTTTCTTTTTTTAATCTTTTTTTAATCCTCTGGTGACTTGATAATTCATTATTTTTGCTCATTCTGAAACCAGAAAATTGATGGCCATGCTGCCTGTCACTACCAGAACTAACAGGTAGAGACAAAGATTGAATCTTTATGGACACTTTATTCAGATACTGGGAATCTGAGAAGATGGTGGGTTATGTACCCTAAAAATGATCTGAACATCTTATCTTCAGCCAACCTTTTTATAAGGAGAGGAAAACAGTAGGTAAGGAGTTTGGGAAAAAAGGTTAATCAGGTAAGAGTTTCAGTCTGGCATTGGTTTTACTAGTATTTCTTTATCTACTGATCAACAATTCTTTATCTGCATCAAGGACTTCCCTCCCGGAAACATGATGCATCAGATACCATCTTGACCCCTTGCAGACCCTCTGGGGCACAAAGGTTGGGTTGCTTGTCCACCTCCTGGAGGTGCTGAGGTCATGCACTCCAGTTCCTGTGATTAATGCAGCTTGCCACAGGCATTAATCACTGAGGCCTATCAACTATAACTGAAGCTAAAATCTTTAACTCTTAAGTTACCTGTCAATTCTACAATGTTAGTTTGGCAGGAGATAAGATGCCATAACATTTTTTTTAAGATTTTATTTATTTATTTATTTTTAGAGAGAAGGGAAGGGAGAGAGAAAGAGAGGAAGAGAAACATCAACGTGTGGCTGCCTCTCATGCACCCCCAACCGAGGACCTGGCCCGCAACCCAGGCATGTGCCCTGAGAATCGAACTGGTGACACTTTGCTTCGCAGTCCAGCGCTCAATCCACTGAGCAACACCAGCCAGGGCAGATGCCATAACTTTTGAATATTTTCTTTCCCAACCTTAAAAGCATTGCTTCATGCTTAGTTATCTCCATGTATGGGCTAAAAAAAAAGGGGGGGGGCTATATGGAAAGCAACCCCATAGTGTGATCTGATCATGAAGTCCTAATTGGGGGAGGTCACGTTGGGTCATCATGCCCCGGGCATATAATTTCTTTGTACACAGCTTATCTTAACCAAGCCCTGTCCACTGTTTCTGTGCATCTAGGCTAGTAAACCTTTAAAACACCTCTCAGACCCTTCTCTCTAAAGCATGACCATCCTCAGGAGAATACATCATTTTGTTAACTATCCTGGATCCAATTCCTACCTTGCTTTCTCCCACCTTCATGTAATCTTCTTAATATTCCCTCCTTAATTCCTAATGCATAAAAGAAGCTACAAACTGCTATTCTGGGAAGCATTATTTTTCTGATTCTGTTGTATACTCAACAGAATATACATACTCTCAGATGTATCCTTTGGACAAAATACAATTTTATAAAAATTCTTTGTAGGTTTGGAGCCTCTTACACTCACTTTTGTCATTGAGGTGTTCAATTCTTTTTCTTTTTATTTAGCAAGGAGCTCATTTGTATATGCTGTTTTAGGGTCTGGAAGTCTGTAAGGCTTTCTTATCTTTAACCAGCAACTTTTCCCTTTGCAGGATGACACCGAACCGAGCCACACCAGTCAGGGCTCTTTAGAAATCTTAAATTTCTCTACAATTTGCCTGGTGGCGACCCTTTTCCTTTGAGCCATTTCAGTTCCAAGCATGCCCTCACAACCTGGGGGCTCGATCTCTTTTTAGACTTATGTTTATACTGTTTTTATTTTTTTACCCATGGTTATGTGTTTTCGATGAATATCTTAACTAAATTGGCCAGTTCAAGAAGCTCCCCTTCAACCAACTAACTGTGTTTATTTGCTTGAATAAATGTAAACAGGTCTTTTACTGGCACTTATTTTGTTTAAATGTTATAAGCTTAAACGTTTGATGAGCTCATTTTCATGCTTGAGAAACTTTATGTTTCTGATTGAGAATGAAAGTTCTCCTCCTGGCGAGGGGGTACAACGGGCTGGCTGTTAAACCAGCCATGACAGTCCCTTGCACTAGAATTTCCCTATTCCCTTTCCTTAAGGAAATCTCCACTTGAGAAGAAGATAGATAATAATGTTCTATCTTTCTGGCCTCAGGGTCTAGAGACACTGAATTAACTGCGGGGAAACACACCACCACTCTCAACTGCCTAATGTAAAATGGGACAAGAGATAAGCGGGCCAGCCAGAAGACATGGGGCAGCTCCAGGTTGCTCAGAGGCCCCCTTGCTTGGTGGCAGCTGATTTTATACCTGGAGTGCCTCTACAATGGGTCCCTCCTTCCGCCTACACATGTTTGTATTTTGCAAGGATTTTTTACTCTGCCTGTTATAAATAGTCTGTTTTCCTTTTTTCAGGAATTTCAAATTCATGATTTGCTCATGGGACTCATTTTATATAGCAGTGTGTACAAAAAAATATCTTTGCTGCTTTTACAAAATCCTTAAGAGTGGGAAAGGAGGCCAATATAGTTTTTCTGGAACAGGATTAGGACTTGGATGGACCTTCTGACTCATTTCTTATTCACCACAGAATGCTTTCTTCTACATCTGTCCACAACATTCACAAATAATTGCCTAATCACCACCACACACCTCTGTTTTTCCCACCTATTAGCTTTGGTGTGTTTGTGTGGGGTAAACACCCACTTCCACACTGAAATAGTCACACAGCAAAATGGGAAGCTGCTTTGTGGCAAAAACTTCTAGCTTGTTGCGTCTACAATCAATTTTCTTGAATTATTTTTCCTTTACTAAATTTTATAAATAATATCTGATGGGCACAACATAATATATATAACATGTGAATTATTAAACATAATTCACACCTGTGAAACCAATACTTCACCCAATAACTAAAACTTCACAAATTACCTAGATCCATTATCCCGCTGTCCTGTCGAATTTTGTGTTTATTAATTTATTTTGTCTATATTTTAATTTATTCAATTATGTATATAAATCTAAACACCAAAATTTTTAGTTATCCTTGTTTTGAACTTTAAAAAGTTATATACTATAAGCTGGGTCTGACTTTCATCACACAAAACGATATATATCAGATGTATCTAAGGTACCACATATAGCTCAAATTTCTTTTTGTTCTAGATGCACTATATTCTATTTGATAATATACCACTGGTTATTTATTTTCCTGTAGAGGACACTGTATTGTTGCTAGGGTTTTTTGCTCTATGTGTTACACTACTTTGAATATTCTTCCATACCTGGCCTGGTACACATGTGCCACAGATTCTCAAAGGTGAGAAATTGTTAGGTACTGGAGAAAATTATCACAAGCTAAATCACTATAACAAATAGTTACAAAATATAAAATCCCAAAATATAATAGAGGTTTTTTATGAGAAATTGAGAACATGAATTCAGTAGCCAAGAGGATTTTCTCTATCTTCCTTCTATCACACAGTTCCTCCAACTTCTAATGTCTTGTCATCAACATGCATTTTACAGATGTAATGAATGATTCTGCCTTAAAAGCCATAACTCAGATGAACACACATCAGTTGTAATCACATTCCATTGCCTAGAGTTTAAATGCGTTGCCAAAACTAAGTGCAGGGAAGCTGGGAAAAGTAGCCTATCTATGTGCTCAGGAAAGGAAGGATGCATTTGGTTGTCAACCAGCAGTCCTTGCTGCCCTGTGCTCCCTGGCCACCCGGTGCCTACCTGCCTTCTTCCCACCTTTGGAACGCACTCTCCCCTAGAGAAAGCCATGGCAGAGCCCAATGGAGACATCACACTCTGCTCAATGTCCAAGATCTCTGGGTGATGTTCAGTTCTTTCCACCGGGTCTGGAAGTGGATTTTGTTATGGCTCATCAATCTAATAAATTAAAGTAAAAGTATTTGCTGCTATATAAGACTGACAAAGAAAAATGTCATTGATAGCAATATAAACTTTCAGATAAAAAAGGGAAAATGTGAAACAAACAGGAGCAATCGAATCATACAATAATAGAATACTGCTGGACAGGTATGGGGAAGACATTCTTCCCCATCAATAGAAAAATTACCTCGAACAGTGAAAATATATCATCTATCACTCTTCTTGGCTCTGACTTCACCTTCTGAGATGTCCTTTACTTATCCATAACCTTCTAACACCATGACATAATGGACACAGAAGAACATGCCCTTTGGGGGAAGTAAAAATCTTTTATAGCCTACTTTCAAATAGTGTAGGTTTGGGATCCAAAGAATTATATTGTGTCCATTAAGCAAAGACATTTTAGGCCTAAATTGAAGTTTCACCGGCAATGTGATTCTCTGAAAAATAGAATAGTTTTCTGAAGAAACTTGATCACAGTGAGATTTATATGCTAGCAATCACATCAAAGTCTTTTCTGGACATCATACTTATTCCTGGTGTATTTATTTACTTTTACGTCTCTCTGTCTCTCTGTCTCTCTCTCAGATACACACATGCACACACACGCAAGTATATCATCAGGCTACTAGAAACACTAGTCAGGAGGAAATACAATTGCATTTAGCTTTCCAGTTCTCCAGGCCTTGAAATTATAAACTCTTTCCATTGCTTGCTTGTAGCGCATCCAGTTATTCTTAAGCTCATCTGTATCTTTATAGTGCCTTGCTAGAGTCTTCAAGGAACCACTGATACATAGTGACAGTCTGATAATATACAACTGTTTCTTCTACAACTGCAAATGTATCCAAGTTATCAGAGCTGATGATTTCAGAAAACATTTTCTGTGACATAGACAGGTAGGTAGCCATCCAGCCTGCAACATCTGCGCACTTGTTAAAAGCTGCCTGACTGCTAAGCCACCACAGCACATTCTGAGTTACATAGCACACTGTTTCTGGTAACGCTTTTTGTGTTATTTAAAAACAGACCAAACCTCTATAAAAACAATTATGCACTGCCTCAAGTTGGAGTAACAGGGACTGGATTTATATTCTCATGTGAAACAAGCAATAAAAAAAAAAAAGACAAAAAATTAAGCATTGGCAATGAGAACATTGATCACTGGGCCAGAAAAAGAAAGGGGGACTCATGAGGGACAGAAATTAAAGGAGGTGGCACCTATGAAAGCCCATCTTTCTTTCAGAGGACTGTTCAGATCATACACGGAGAGGATTAGGGTCAGGAGGCTGACCAAGCCAAGCTGCTGTTGAAGAAAGCGCTACACAGCAAGGGAACTCCTGATGTGTGCAGAGTCCCAGTGGAGTGTTCAGCTGAGTACTGAGGAATCAGAACAAACATGAGGACAGTGTTTGAACTGGGGGTGGGGTGAGGGGAAATGCCTGAAGATTATAGAAAACAGGACTCAGATCACACAGATTCAGGGATAATGCAGCCTCCCAAGGCAAAGTAGGGAATTTTACAATTTGAGAAGCATCCGTATCTAATACTGTAACAGCATTTAATAATAATATGTGAGTGTTAAAAAAGGATCTTCCCTCAACAAAAGGTAAAATTTATCCCTAGAATAAATACTGCTCTGATATGGCCTAAAAAAACTCAAAAGCACAACTTGAGAGAATCAAACTGAATTCATGTAATTTAGTTGCATCCTACAGCAAATCTCAAACTATTTTTAAGAAAACAAAAATATTCTGTACCATTTGGCATCTAATAAGAAATTATCAGGTATAATATAAAACAGAAAGATACAATCCATAATGAGGAGAAAAATAAATAGAAACTGACCTAGAAATGACAAGTAATAGAATTAATAGCTAATAGCATTAAAACAGGTATTATTAGTGCAACATAGTTGAAGAAACTAAAGGAAAAATTTAAGCAAGTTGCGTATAGGCATGGAATATAGGGGAAAAAAGCCAAATCTAACTTTTGCAGGTGAAAACTACAATGTCCAAGATTTTAAAAAGATACTGGATATGTTTAACATCAAACTAGATAATTCAGAAGAAAAAATTAGTGAACTTTAGCACATTGAAATAGAAAATATCCCAAACAAAGTGCAGAGGGAAAGTGCATGAAAAAACTAACAGCAATAAAAACAGACCATCAGTGAGCTGAGAGGCAACTTCAAGTAGTTCATTACACATGTAATTGAAATCCCCAAAGAAAGGAAGAGACGGGGGAATGAATAAAAAATATTTGAAAAATGATGGCTAAAATTTTTCAAATTTGATGAAAAGTATAAACCCACAGTTCCCAGAAGCCCAATAAATTCCAAACAAAAGAACCATAAAGGAAACTATACCAAGGCACAGAGTAACCAAATGCTTAGAGCCAGTGGTAAAGAGAAAAATCTTTAAAAAGAGGAAAAAAGTAATGTTTTGTATGGAGGAGAAAGTGTAAAGGTGTTTGCTATTTTCACATCAGAAAAAAAATGAATGCTGGAATATAATAGGACAATCTCTGTACTATGAAAAAGACACTGTCGATCTCAAATAGGTTGGTCCTGCAAAACATCTTTCAAAGGGACAATAATATTTTTTATTTCATAAAACTAGCTTTTTCTGTTATAGAAATGGCTATTATCTCTCCAATTTATGGTGTCCATTGAGTAATAATAGTTTTTAATTTTAAAGTAGAAAATTTGCTGATATTTTATTTTTTTTGGAATGTTAGAATCTTGCTTATAAAATAATTGTCTATCCCAAGAGCATAAAATTATCCTCTATAATTTTTAAAAATATGTAAAAATACAGAAATCCTAGCTTTGCACGGTTCTAATGTGCAGACATTTTAGTTATCACAGTTTGGTTAAATAGCACTTACCCCCCCCAACATGGTTTGAATTTTAGTTCCATATTAACTGTGAATAACTTCATAAAGCACAAACTATATTGCAGTTACTGACTCCACAAATGGCTCTATAAATAAAAAATTCATACCATGATCAGTGACAAGTCACGTCACATCTTTCAAAGTCTGTTGGTGATCAGTCACCATGCATCTCTTACTCTGTTCAGGCATAGACAACAAAGCACGCGGTGTGTTGTCTCCCAGAGACAAACCCTCAGGACATTTTACAAGAACAGATAACCAAGAGAGTGCGCTGGCCAAAAAACGATGCCAACGCGGTAAAGGAAAGAAAGTGATGATGCTGGACGTGAAATGCAAATTGAACAACAGTAGAGTTACAGATAAAACAGCTGACACGGACGGGCGTGTTGACTTGCTGTCGTGCGAGAGACTCTAGAAAGGCAGCCACAGGAACTGAGTGGCAGCCAACTTATCAACATAAATGGAGAAAGCAGTGGGGATGACAAAGATGATGACCCAGAAAAGTGACACTAGCAAAATACCCACATGAAAGAGAATGTTGGAGATCCTTCACAGTCTTTAAAGCACAAAAATATTATTTTCTGTTAGACGGTAATCCAAACTTTTGGCAATTCACCATGGCATAGGAAAGATGCAGGCTCCATGCGATTGGACACGTTCAATGAAACAGAAAACAATTCAATTACTGATTTTTTTTTACAATGAAATAAAACACTGTATTCACAATGTTCCTAGTATTTTATATTAACTTTGTACAAAATAAATTTTAGTTTTATTGTATTTCACTCTCCTATGCATTCATAAGCAACAGTGTTTTCAAAAGAAATGTAAAGATCATGGATCAATCACAGTGTCACCTATTGATTATAAAGATGATTTTGCACAGTTTCAGCTGTATAGTTACCTTTAATGGTTCTACATTACTGCAAAAGCAAGGGCTGCTTTTTACAATATATACATACATTGCTTTTAACCATAATGCCTTATTCCACCTAGTATTGACTTTTGGAATTGTATGAGGTAGACAATTATTGCCTGAAGCAGACAGATTTCTTTTCTTTTTCTAAAAATATGAATATCCAAGTGTCTTGGTACTGCACACTGATAGTTCCTCTCATCCCTTACTGATTAGCAATATTATCTATTTCATTCATCTCTGTTGCTGTATTAAGAAGTGTGCCCTGCGATAAGCTCTAATGGTCATTCCTATCCCTGTCCACTAGCATAATATTCTAATTAAAATCTATTTATTAGATTAAAATCCACACTAACTATTGATATTTCAATGGGAAAGTCTCTCTTTGATCTGCCTTATAAATTTCATGATGGGCTGGTAAATCTTTCATGTTTGCACTGTATAGAATGAGACTACTTTATAACATCTATACATATTTAGAATTTTATCTTGCAGGTGAGTTGAGACATTTATTATAACATGATCACCTTTTTATTCATAACATTGATTTTTTCTGTAGTCTGTTTTGTCTGATATCCATTTCCCTTTCCTAGGAATCTTTGGGTTGAATTTTCCTGGTGTGTCCTTTCCTATTTTAATTTTTAAATATCTTTATGATTTAAACATTTATTCAAAATACTATCTTATCTAAATTTTGTTTTACCTTTTTCATTCCAATGTAATAGTCTCTATTCTTTTATGTATCAGCTTTAAATAACTTACATTTATGTAACTATTGATATATTTGAATTTGCTATTTTCCACTTCGCATTTCCTCTGTTTTGCATTTTCTCTACCGATTTTTATTCTTTGTTCCTTTTCCTAGATCGATTTAACTTTTTTCCTATTTTATTTTTGTTCTGGTTTGGAAATTAAAGCGTTTATATCTATCCTTTAATAACTTTCCTTGAAATATTGTCATGCATACTCAATCAATTTTAGCATGCATATCTCACCTTACCTTACATTAATTATATCCTCCTAACATTAAGTTAATATTCTCCAACATATTTTATTTCTGATAGTTTTTGTCATTTTATACATATATATAATGTATATATACATGCATACATATATTTATGTAAATGCATAAAACATAAAATATACCATTTTCAAATGTACTTTAACATTGTTATGAAACTATCACCACCATCTACAGAATTTTTTTTTCCAAACTAAAACTCTGCACCCACACATTAAACATTAACTCTCTATTCCTTTCCATTCCCAGTACCTGGAAACCACCATTCTACTTTCCATTTCTATGATTTGACCACTTTAGACCTCATGTAAGTGGAATTATACAGTATTTGTTCTTTTGTGAGCAGCTTATATTACTTAGCATAGTGTCTAAAAGTTTTATCCCTGATTTAAAATGTCAATTTCTGTCATTTGAATGTTGAATAGTATTCTGCTGTATATACATAACATATTTTGTTTACCCATTCACCTGCAGACGAATGATTTGGTTGCTCCCATCTTTTGGCTATTGTGAATAATGTTAATATGAACATAGGTGCATATCTATCTGTTTACATCTCTGTTTTTATTTTTTAAAGATTTCATTTATTTATTTTTAGAGGATAAGGGAGGGAGAAAGAGGGATAAAAACATCAATGTGTGGTTGTCTCTTGCACGCCCCCTACTGGGGATCTTGCCAACAACCCTGGCATGTGCCCTGACTGGGAATCAAACCAGTGACTCCTTGCTTCACAGGCTGGCATTCAATCCACTGAGTCACATCAGCCAGGGCTGGGTCTCTGTTTTTAATATAGTTGGGGTGTAGCCAGATTTCAATTTCTGGATCATATGGTACCTCTATTTTTAATTTCCTGAGGAACATCTATACTATTTTTCATATCAGCTTCACCATTTTATACACCCATCAGCAATTTCCCAGAAAAAAAAAATATGTGTACAAGTGAGCAGCAGTGCAGAACATGATAGATCTTTCAAAAGTGTAAATAAAGTGTAAGAAATACAGAACCAGGTTTTCCAAGGGTGGGCCTTGTGTCATCTGAATACTCATATAAATATATTTTCCTTCCGTAACTCAGACCAAAAATGAATTTCCAAGACAGGATCTGGTAATGTGCATTTTATGTATGTCTACATTTGAGAAGCACTCATCAAAGGAAGGAGATGTTATTTTCCATCTCAGGTTTAAAAGCAGGTTTTATGGAATTGAGCTTGTCCATAGTTGGAATATACAGTGGAGAAAGAACAATTGAACATTTAAGAGAATGAGTTTTCCAGGGAGGAAGAAATGGAAAGCACCCTAAATATAAGTGGTAGAGTTTTCTTGAAGTGCAATATGCCTACTTAGCCTTTCTTTCCTTTACTATGATTAATTTTTTATAGAAAAGTTATAGTTGCAATGGGCACTGAAAGGAGCAGAAATAAGTTGTTGAATGATGAGCTACTTAAAGTATATGTGGAATGATGGTGGGAAGGTCATACATACTGGTTATGAACAACAACAAAATCAAAGGTTTTCATGACTATACCAATGAAAATATATTTGAAGTAAATGACACAGTGGTTATTCATTCAAAATAATAAGATTACTTTAAGAAAAGGGGAATTGCAGTAAACACAGTGAACAACTGAATTTTTCACCATGTTTAATGCCATTTTCAAATAAAAAATGCGAACTGTAGTAATGTGTTTTTGCTATATTTATTTCCTCTCATGCCTACCACATAACTGATATTTGATTCACATTTATGTTTTCTAAGTGCCATGCTCTTCATAAGGTGTTCTGCATGATTTCACAAACCTCTGAGTAAGAATGAACCTAAGTCCTATTTGAAACAATATCTACTTCATTAAAGAGCACACATTAACTGGAGTTCAAAGAAAAACACCTACCATATTGGTGAGAGCATGTCAATTAATTTTGGAACCATATAAATAACACAGATGTGAATTCTTTACTTAGGTTTTGAAATATACAACATGTGCTATTTTTTGAAATCTAAATGTTGTCTAAGAGCAGCTGCAAAGTAATTAAAGTGATCACATCATGTTAGGCTTAATCAGAATAGCTCCTGAGACGGTAATGGACTTGATACACTGAAAGAAACAGCTGGCATTGTTTGTTCGCATTATAATTCCCAACAATATGGATGAAACACAGCCACAGAGAACTCTAATGATGTATCAAACTACAGTTTTATTTTTTCTGTAATAGTTGAACATAAAGTGTACAAGGTTTTTGTTTAATTTTTAGTATATTAAAGACATATACTTCCTACCAAATTTTATTTTCTATATGAAATTATACAGACACTGATTTAGGATGTAGCTCCAGCTACATACAGCATCTGAGTGGCACAGTGGTAAATTCTGACCTTGTCAGGGAGAGACAGCTGAATTATGATTCAGCTCCTGTGAAAAATGATACGTCTCCAATATTAGATTAATTTCCTGTAAACTTTACTACTCGGCCTTACCAAACCTTGTAAATGGCATCTTTATCCATCATCCTGAGGTATTTTGATGTTGCTTGTAGAGTAATTTTGATTTCAATTTCAGTTTTTCTAAAGAGACAGTTATTTCCCTATTAAATCATACTCTACATTTTTATTACAAATTTCATCAAAGGATCTATAATATCCCTTTGAAAACTAATAATGTTTGTTTCCATATAAATCAGGTGATAGAGGGATGGGTAAACTGGAGAGTCAGAGAATAAACACTGTACTTAATTAGTGCATTTTTATGCATTATAGAAACAAACCATTACTAACTTATGGTTAATTCATTCCAGGAAGGTGTTGTTTTTGTAAAATTTGAAACTACTAAGTGTTCAAATTCATAATGACTTCATTAGAGAGTAAACACCACACAGGATTAAAAGACCTGATATTCTAGTCCTCACTCAACTAACTTGCTGTATTATCATGAATAAGATATCTATTTCAAGACATCTCTCTTTATTGGTTTACCAAAAAAGTAATTAAAGTATCCATTCCAAAAGTCACTTCCAATTCAAGTGTTTCATAATGCTATAGGTTTTTAACATTCAGTGGACAAAGGATTTTTATGTTTTCATATCTAAATTTTATGCATAAAACGTAAATTCAAAATAAATATGTCAATTCAAAATTTATTTGTTAAATCCTTATTAAATGAAAAGAACTATGTATATTACAGAATGCAATAATACCCCTGGATGTGAAAATGTTGCACAAATGGTCACAGCACTTTGCCACTTGACATCAGTTCCAGCCATGACACCAGACCAGTTCCGACAGCCGGCCTCCAGAAGCGTGTGCTTTCACTCTAGCGCTCCTGGATACCTGCCCTGCCAAACCAAGTAAAAGCCTAGTGAATTGTCAACAAACCAAAGCTCATCGGCTAGATTTTAAGAGATAGTCAGCCAAGCCTGAAAGTAACCCATAGATGCATGCAGAAGCCTAGTGGAGACACAGACAAAAAATCCAGTGATCCCACTCGCAACTGTCACCTCACATCATTTTGAGCTTAATAAATGTTGCTTGTTTTAAGCCACAAATCTTTGGACCCATTCATTGTGAAGCAATAAATAACCAATATTAGCAACACACATCCATTGATCTGTGTATTGGGCATTAGTTTAGGCACATTACGTAAGTTATCTCATTATTACTCTCACTCCAATCTCTGAAAGAGGAATCAAGTGTACCCCCAGCTCACAGTTAGGAACACCCTGTGCAGCCACGATGTTGGCCTTGTCATGTTGACACCAAGGGCTGCAGTCACAGCCATTCATTCTTTACTCTCAAATAGTTGTTACCCTGCATGGTTGTTGTTTTCTTGTGGTTCACAGTCGGTAACGACATAGTTGAATATCTGCATATGCATGGATTTATGTTATTACCACCTATCTTTGTAGAAGAATCTGACCGAGTATTCTCCAATTTAAAATATTGGCAAATTTAATTCTGTACTCTGATTTAGAAGTTAGCCAATTTGTTCTCAGGGGAATTTTTTTTTTAATTCTTAGTTACATGACTGCCTGAAACTGTTTGCCACTGTTGACAGAGCTCTGAAGTCAACCTATCTGTCACTACCTAACCCCAGTGAAGAAAGGAAATTTATTTTTCATCTTATGAGTTGTATATCAAGGTACAGATCAATAATAGCATCAATTTCTGGCCATTCAGTGCATTCAAACAGTACCATTTGAACTGTGTGTTAATGAAGGATAAATTACTCTTCTGAGGTACGGCTTTGAATCACTTGTTCTTTCTATGTGAAAATATACTTTGATTTACGATAGATTCACCAATCATCTCTGGAAGCTGTTTTAAATGTTACTGACTTCCTATGTGCAAGTACATATGCATATACCATTATACATGTATAAATATGTATGTGTATTCATATGTGTGTTTACATATTATATATATATAAATGGCTTTTAATTGTAAATGTCCGATTCTAATGAAAGAAAATCTCAAGGACAACAAGTAGCATAAATTTAATGTTTATAAAATTTAATTAAAAGAAAGAACTCTTTTCATAATTATGTTGGAAATATTCTTCTTAAAAAAGTTTCAGAGAAAGATGATTTCTTACCAAAAATGGGGGGAAATCAAGGTTAATTATAGGAAACACATTATTTTGTTTGCTAAATAATAGATGGATCATTATATAATTGATTTGTTTAATCAATTTTTCTTAATATATTATGCAGTAATATATGATTTAAATACACATAAATAGACAAAGTACATAGTAAATCTACCAAAAAATGCATAAAATTAACTCATTTTTAATCATAATCTTAGACAATGAAAGTAGTAGACAAAGAATACTTTGATCAATATAATGGAACTGACCAAATAGTTATATCAAGGGAGATTTAGTTTCTACTTTACTCAAAACTAACTACATTAACTAAATAATCATACAGCATTGCACTAAATTAGTTGTCCAATTTTCAGAACTCTTCATGCTTCATTGCATTATATTCAAATTCATAAACCATGTGTGTATACTTGGCCAAGAATTATCCTTTGACAATAGCAAACACATTGTTGCAAAAAAAAATTTCCTAAGACAAAAGAGTGTTGGAGGATATAATCCTAAATATTTGAAGCCACTTAAAATGAAATTCAGAAATTGTAATTTGGCCAAAAAGTCCCCTGGAAAAATAATTAAATTTGTCTTTATCTGAATTCATTGGATAGCCTTCTAGACAAAGTAAAATTCAACAGATAATTTATAACTCATGATGCTATTACCAGCTTTTCTGTTAGTGTTTGGCTTTTGAGAAGCCATTTGCTGACAAATACCTCAGATCTAAATGAGATTAAGATGATATCTATTTTTTTTTGCACAAATCCATAGGGGAACTCTAAATGTTGACATAAAGTTAGCATATGGGCATCCACTCCAGAACATTCTAATTGGCGTCTCATCTCCTCTCCCACAAAAAGGGATAAGGTCAAGCCATCTTTCCACTGACCATGGAAAACTTATTTGGAATGAGGAAATAACAAATTAAAAGGGTGGAAGTCCTTCCAATCTTACCTGATGCAGAATGACTATGTACCAATTAAAGGTAGGGTGTTGCAGCCAATGACTCTTAACAAGGGCTGCTCATCCTCTGGGGACCCTCACATCCCTGTCATCGAGCCAGAACTTCTTCACGGCACACTTCTGACATCTGACTCCACCGCACAACTGACTCAAAAGAGCGCCACTCAGGAAAGGCCTTCCTGACTCCCTGACCTGCAAAGAGCTTTAAATTACTAAGTTTTAGAATAATTTTTATGCAGAAAATGGCTTGCCATATTTAAGACATAGTTCATCCTGGCTCCATTCCAATGAAAATGATAGAGATTATGAGCTTTTAATTATACAATACCACCCACTTATTAGTGGATAATTATGGTGGTTATAAACATTTCTTCATTTTAATGATAACTGTATGTTTATTATGTCTTTATAACATCTTAATTTTTGAATGCAGTAATAGTCTGAGCTCTTTCTGAATGTAGAGTTTCATATTTGAATATACATGGAGATTCTTAAATACAATTTGTTGTGTGATCCCCAAGTTCTGACAAAAGCTAATTAATCATTAACAAAATGGGAGGGGAGTGAGTAACCCCTTGGAAATTTGTAGACTAGGGCATGAAGTCAATTTCATATCAATATTTATGAACTTGTGATATTTATTAAATATATCTGCATGTAAAGATAATAATGTAGACTATAGAACTGAAAGGAAGTAAACTTGAACATGTTAACACCTTATGTACAGGATCACAAATTTCCCCAAGATGGTACATGAAGAAAAATTCTAGTCCCAGCTTTGACACAGATTCACTCCTTCAGCTTAAGAAAATTCCGCCCTTGGTTAGTACATTTTTTATTTTAATTAACAGAAAACTCAAATAAATCTCACTTAAATTTATTAACTAATATAATCTCCCTGACTCCAGGCAAGGTTTGATCCAGTGCTTTAAAGATATTGTTATAAGGTAATTATACTTGATTTTAGCTTATCTTCTAAAATCCATGTTGATATGGTAGTAGGCAGAATACTACCTACTGTGTAGACAGTAGGGTGGCCCCCACAATTTCTGCCTCAGGGTGTACAAACCCTGTGTAATTCCTTTCCATAAAGTGTCGGCAGGACTGATGAAAACAATGGGACATAGGTTACCAATGAGTTGATTCTGATGATAAAAAGAGAGATTGTTCCAGATGGGACTGACTATATCAGTCTGGGTTTTCCAGAGAAACGAAACCCACATCCACGGTACGACTTCTTTCTCCTCCTGTTCTTTCTAGCCCCATCCTTCTAGCATGGCTCCAGAAATCAATGTGCAAAAAATAGCAGTTGTTTTTGAACTCTGCAGTCTCACAAGAAGATGAGTGAGCACCAAATATCGAGGCCATGTTTTTGGCTCATGTAATTGAGAAAAAAAATGACTTAAATTGAAAAGTTAGCCAACCATGATAATAGGATTTAATGCCTTTTGACTTTATTAAGCTTTACTTCATGTGACCCACCCCGCTAAGCAGTGGAGTAGTCGTCATTTTACAGGTGGTCATACATCAAAATGTTCAAACATAAGATGGAGCAAGTTTTGTATTCACGCTGTCACTGGGGGGGGGGGGGCAGACCCATATGCAACAGTACTCAGAAAAACCACACACAGCTATGGACAAATGCTCAGGGCCAATACAATGACTATTATGAGGGGACACTGTGGCAATCGGTGTTTTCTTTATAGGATTAAAATCCTCTTTGTAAGATTGCATGAACTTCCTTTTTCAGATGCTTCAGGAAAAGGAAGTATCTTCTGTTCATTTGAATTAAGAAATATTGAAAAAGATATGGGTAAAAGAATGATACCTTCATTGGAAAATGGGTATTTTTGGAGTGACCAAATTTTCCTAAATCACTTGATTTTATTGGTTTTTTTTCCTAGTTTAGCACTCCAAGTCCTGTGTCCTGGGAAACTGTTCATTCTCAGGCAAACCAGCATCGCCAGTCACCCTATGTGAGCCAGTCATCCTAGAATCATATCTGTTAACAAAATATGAACCAAGATCCAGAGGCAAAGAAGGAGGCTTCATGGACAAATCTATGTGTAGAAAAGAAAATGACTTGGAATATGGTGAATATGTAGAGATACCAGGTTAGGAAATACTAGTAAGAGCAGATCCCACTAATCCTGATGAAGAGTGACATCAGGAATGAACAACACAATATTCAGTAGGTAGTCATTGTATTTTAAAATACTGAGGGGCAGCAACATTCCACAAAATTACACTGAAGTACATCAACAAGGACTGAATAACTGGTGGTTTTAAGAACATTGCAATACCAAACCATTGCAAAACATTTGAGATGATATAGTACTTGTACAGTATGTGGCAAAAATAGATTCACAGTTGTTCATATGGAAAATAATACAACAATTAATACATAATACTAATATAAGAATAAGCTGTAGAAAACAGAAAACTGTATAAGAACAACAATTAAAATAAAATTTAATTAAAAAAGAAAAAAAAAAAAGAATAAGCTCTGTTTCCCTTACTTACAATCATAAACCTACTTTTGCTCCACCCTGTATAAAACAGAAGTACAGTGACAAACAGGTTCAATTTTCTTTAATTGCAGAGTTATTTTTAGTCCATAGGATTTGGAAAGCAATGTCAGTTTTACATTTGTCTCTTTCGTTATTGCTGCCGGTAGATAAAAAGATTTTCAGCAGCAGCATCTTTGAATAAAACAACAAATGTATTTTATGGTTCATTAACCATGCTAATACATACATATTTTGCCAGTCAATTTGAATAACAGATTACATCTCACTATGCACTTTCAGCAGGGTTTACTGATTTAAGTTGCCTTTAAATAATCTGATCAGGAAATAGAAGCAAGTTTTGATTATAGTATTCAACCCCAAAACAAATGCATCTCTTTAGTCGTTGCACGTTTTTTTAAACAGCAGATTTCGCTTAGAATTTTTCTCAGGTGTTTTTCTTCTCATGGGAAACCTTTTTTTCTTAATTTCTACAGCTCCATATTGATCAAGATGATTTATGTCAATGTTATGATAATTACTTACAAATAAAACACATTAAAATCTGAAAAGTAATTTCTCCTTATAATCCAAATTATTACTTCAAACACTTTTAATTTTTCCTCAAATATCATTGGTTGCCTACCTGATTTTTTGTTTTAAATTGCTCTATTTTCATTTAGATCTAGCAACTAATAAAAAAAGAATAAATAGATACAGCAATCAAGACTTCAGATAGTTGCCCTAACTGGGGTAACTAAATGGATTGGTGTCCTCCTACAAACCCAAACAAAGGTCGTAGGTTTGATTCCTGGTCAAAGTACATGCCTGGGTTGCCAAGCCAGGTCCCTGTTTGGGGGCTTGAGAGAAACAACTGATTGATGATTCTCTTACCCACTGATGTTTCTCTCTGTCTCTTTCTCCCTCTCTTACCCTCTCTCTAAAAAAATAAATAAGTTTAAAAATTTCTTTAAAACTAAAAAAAATAAAAAGAATTCAGAAAGTCAAGTAAACCAAAATATTAGCCAAAGGAAAACTTTCTCCAAGCACCACTTAAAGTAACTTTTAGGAAAAGGCTAACAAATAGGTATGAACAACTTCCTTACTTTTCACCCATCTACATTCATCTACAGGCAGTTTTCTGAATTTTATTATGGCCTAGCAGTAGGCAGGATGTGGAAGACAACCATATTCTAGAAAGAAGGCAATCTATCCAGAGGAAAGTAGAGTAACAGCAGAATTATCTTGATGAAGAGAAAACATACAATTCCACTTTCTTCCATCTACTTGCACAGAGGGCTCATCTCATCATTTCTTTGAACTTCCTAGCCGTTTCCAGTTCCTTCCTCCACTGGCATTGGGTTCATTCCCAGGCAGTGTGGCAGCAATGCCAACAAGAGCACTGAAAACAGCAGTGACTGCAGTGTCATGGCCCCTCGCACTCTCCCCTTCTCAAGGTCCATCTCTGTGGACTTTTAACATGGAGTTGAATGGACAACATAGTGATTGTTGTTCAGTGGATTGGTCAACAACAAAGTGAATCAGGAAACAAACCACATAATTCTACATTGTGATTTAAGCAAGGCAGTGTAGCTTCCAGTAAATTACTAAAGCAAGAAGGTCTCTTCTGTATTTGGAACAGATTTTCTCTTTCCAGTGGCAAATGCTTGAGTAGGAATGCATATAAAATGGTGGGTAAGAAATAGCCAAAACCATTGAATTTACCCTGGAAATCATCAGGGTGACAGATACCCCTAAGCATGCTGGTCTCAACTATTTCACCTTTATCTTCCACCTACTCCTATTCTTCATGAACCCCAGGGAATTCAGGGCATGCCTTCCTAGAGACACTTAGCTTGCTTCCCCTATGCACACTTCCACCCATGTTCTTCTCTTCCCTTAGTCTGAAATGTTTCCCTGTACTCCTCCAACTGTTGAAATCCCTCCGGTTCTTTAATGCCCAGTGAACATTTACTCTTTCAACTGTGTGACTTAGAATCATGTCTTGTATGTAGTGATATGAAATCCCACACAATCATGGTCCCTCTAGTCTACGAAAAATATGTACTATACTGTCAAATTAATAAGCTTAGTGTTCCTTAGAAGCTCTATGTATAACTATTTACTGCCTCTTCTATCATGTCTTTCAATTATGAGTATTTTGGCTTTTCACTAAATTTTACAGTTGTAATTAAAATGATAACTAATGTTTATTGTGTGCTTATTATACACCAGGTGCTGTGCTAAGTTCTTAGAACACATCATACAGTCACAGCCACGAGAGCCCACACTTACACTTACAAGTTAGGATGAGACATCTAGAAGGAATGAATTAATTACCAAATTTTCAACTCTGGGACTCAAAACTAACACTCTCTAACTTCAAATACACGTTGTCGACCATCTCATTATATACACTCTGGCAGAAGCAACACCTGCGTGGTGTTTGATAGGGTAATAATATGGGTGTAATAATTTAGAGTTTTCATTTGAACATTTCACCTAAAATGTCATATGGTGTGCTTGAGTGTGATATTATTATGTTACAGAATTACATGCTTAGGATTTTGTAATAAAATGGGTCATTATTTGTGCTGGACCCTGTATGTCAAATATCATATTAGTTAGAAAAATGCTAACTATGTACAAAATAACTTTCTCATGATCATTTTTTAATGGAATTGCACCTCCTAAGAGAAATTATCTGTTTACAAATACTGTCTCATCAATAAAGCCAAGGTTTGATAACACAGAAGAAAAAATAAAAATTATAATAACATAAACAGATGTTGGCCACCCTCTAACAACTCTGAGACAAATAGAAATATCTAAACACTTCTGGAGAAAACATCCCACAGCAAAAGTACTAAACATCTCCTTCATTCTTGCGTTCTTTGCTTTCGTTGTTTTTATGATCCTATGTTCTATGTTCTTCACATTTACTGTACATTTGGCAATTCACAAATAGAATCGATGTTCAGTAAAAACAACTTCATTAAAAGGAACATCTAAAATTCACTAGAAAGTATTTTTTAAGTTCATTGAAATGCAGGGTGCAGAGCCGATGACAATTTGACACCAACAATAACGTTCTTATTCCACTGCGTGGCAATAATGATAGAGGTGCGGTGTGGGAACAAGCTTCATTGAAAGAGCAGGGATGGAAGGGAGGGTGAGAGGGAGGCAAACTGTTCAAATCCTGTTCTATTTTGTGAAACCTTTTGCAGCAGCCACATAAAATGTAAAATAATTCTTGCTCTCTAGAAAGATGAGAATATGGTGACTATGGATGGCACTCATCCAATGCATAGGAGAGGAGCATGGAGCCCAGCATTGAAGATGCACTTACCTCTTGGCTTAAGAGAGCTTCCTTCTGGGAGGACATCCATTTTCCCAAAGCATTGGCTTTTCCAGGTTTCACTACAAACACTAGCTTTTGAAATAGACTTCTCAACATTTATATTCCTTTTAAGTGTTTTGATGTGTACAAGAGTAGTTTTAAATAATTGTATCTTATAAATGAGATTTCATTACAACCATTTTAATTTTTCTTCCCTCTGAAAAATTTCTTTATAGAGTGATTATATTAGCTAAATGCATCTTAACAATTTTAGCCAGGGCTTATTATAATAAAGAAGACAAGTGTCTTATAAATATTAATAAGAGAGCATAAAATATTTAACCTCCAAAATTAATTACAAGTACTTTATGAAGTTTAAAGAAATAAAATAAAGTTAATATTATTTTTAAAGTATATTTCTATATCATGAAACATATATCTTTTCCTCTGTAAATCTCAAGAAAATGGTCAAGGACTGTTGCCAAACATGATTATTTCTATATGAATGTCTTTAATTCAAGCAATCTATCTTGTATGCATAAACAGTATGCTATTAAGCAGAATATTAACTGTTGTTTTTAGCAAGAGATGTTCATCCTTCTTTTTACCTTACAAAACTGCATATTATAAAATTTGATAAATATACCTTATTTTGAGTAGTCTTTAATCGTGTCTCTAATTTAATATCTGAGGAAATAATATTTCAACATAAATGCATATCTTGGCAAATTCTATTTGCTTTCTTGCTGTCCACAATTTACCAGACAATACATATAATGGTGTGAATATAACTTTTAGGATTTAATGTTGAGATGTAAACTTTTATTTACCTAATGAATGAGAACAAGGAAATAACTGTTATCAGCATTTGGTATTTATCCTGAGCCATAGTTCTTACCCAATCTGTGATTAGCCATCAGAAAAAACACTGTAGATGTTTCTTTTTAAGGAAAAGTTAATTTAGTACAAACCACACTACCTTTCTCCAAGAAGCACAATGGTCGATAAGATGCTACATCGTGCAGTTCAGCAAATGAAAGCGTCTGTTTTGTATGATTACAAGGAACGAGGCTCTGCTCCTTCATCATGGGTCTAGGAACGCTTAAGGACACTTCTGAACAGGCTTGGCAGGCGTGAATATCTGGGGACAGCTTAAAAGAAACATTCAAGTGAAAGAAGATGCAGAACCAAATCTTTTCTGATGATTCAAAGACCTCTGCACCTGTTGAGAGTTTACAGGGAGAAATATTTATTCTTTGGGATTCACGAGGGCTGGCTTGGACCAGTGCTACAGCAATAATAAAGTCATGTGTCACCCGACACTTAAGCCTGGTTTACTACTATAATCTGGGAGAAAATTAGCAGACATAGTTAAAGTTTTTATGTTCTTTTAAAAGTTGCACATTTCAAAGTCTTTATGACTTATTTACAAGCTCCATGTAGTGGCACCCAGCCATAAGGGAAAAAAAAAAAAAATTCAGGCAGTGTTTTTCACTCAGTCTTTGAAAGCTCTGCAAACATAAAGCCCTAATGGCTTCACCAGAGTGTGGGATATTTCTCTTCATCCTTGGTTGAAAAATGAAATAAGCTACAGGCAGCAGAGATAATCAGCAAGGAAATATCAGTGAATTTAAATTTACTTAAATTTATTATGCTACTCAAATTTCCCAGCTCTGTTTAGCAATACATAAAATGACAATTTGCAACGGTTACTAAAATTTGCATTTTACACTCAGTCATCAAAATTGGCGCATCGAGGCTAAATTTTAAATACAGTTTCAAAATCCTTCACCTTTTTAATAAGAGTCCATGACTCCTGGAGTTTCAGTACTCTCTTAGGACCCATTCCGGTAACTGGTGGAGGGGCTGATAGAATAAAAAGGAGGTTGAAAGAGCTACTGCTCTCAGTAGACACGCACAATAGGATGGTGCTTATCCCTCTTATACTTGGCTTGCTGATGTCCTTAGGTGAATTCTTATAACTCTTTAAGACTATCACAGCCTGAAGTAGTTTTAGGCTACTTTTTTTCTTTTCTCCAAAAGTACTTTTTTGTTCAAAATAAAGAACAAAGCATTCTACTCTCTGAGAGACTTTGTAAAGACTCCAATATGAAGTATGAATTTTCTGAGGGATAATTCTAGGTATAGTATAGGGAACACCCTAAAATTAGATACACATTTCTATCTCCAAATTCCTGTGATTTGCTGCTTCTGATCCATGACTCTGCCTGGTGCCTGTGATTTGAATGTATTCCCCCCTCATCTTATTGACAAACACACCAAACTTCTAATATAATTATTCTGCTTCCTTTTGGGGGAAAATTGTTTTTATTATTTAATATTTTAAACATGAAAAACAGTATGTACTACATATCTAAAGTATAAAGAATAATTACATAAAAGCCTATGGACCTACTCCCCAGACTCAGCAATTAAATACTTAAAATAACCTTGAGGCCTCTTTGTGCCCCTCCCTAATATTATTTTCCCCCATAAAAGAGTTAATATGATTTAAATATAGTGTTACAAATTCTCATGTTTTTCACTGCTGAGTTACTACATATATATTTTAGTTTTGTAGGTTTATACATTTCATATAACTGATAATATGCCACATGTATTCTTCTAACATATCATGTTTTGTGATGTAGCTATGCTGACTACAAAAGAGCTAATACCTTATTTTTTACCGTTATATAGTATTATTTTATTTTTTTCAGTTTTTTATTTTATTTTTTATTAAATTTTATTGATTATACCATTACAGTTGTCCCATTTCTCCCCCATCATTCCCCTCTACCTTGCACACCCCCCCACCCACATTCCCCCCCTTTAGTTCATGTCCATGTGTCATAAGTTCTTTAGCTTCTACATTTCCCACACTATTCTTGCCCTCCCCTGTCTATTTTCTACCCACCATCTATGCTACTTGTTCTATGTACCTTGTCCCCCTCTCTCCTCCTCCCATTCTTCTGTTGCTAACCCTCCATGTGATCTCCATTTCTGTGTTTCTGTTCCTGTTCTAGATGTTTGCTTAGTTTGCTTTTGTTTTAGGTGTGGTTGTTAACATCTGTGAGATTGCTGTCTTTTTACTGTCCTATTTTTTATCTTCTTTTTCTTAGATAAGTACTTTTAACATTTCATAGAATAAGGGCTTGGTGATGATGAACTCCTTTAACTTGACCTTATCTGAGAAGCACTTTTATTTTCCCTTCCATTCTAAATGACAGCTTCACTGGATAGAGCAATCTTGGCTGTAGATCCTTGACTTTCATGACTTGGACCACTTCTTTCCAGCCCCTTCTTGCCTGGAAGGTCTCTTTTGAGAAATCAGCTGATAGTCTGATGGGAACTCCTTTATAGGTGACTGTCCCCTTATCCCTTGCTGCTTCTAGAATTCTGTCCTTCATTTTAATCTGGGCTAATGCAATTATGATGTGCCTTGGAATGTTCCTCCTTGAGTCCAACTTCTTTGGGACTCTCTGAGCTTCCTGGACTTCCTGGAAGTCTATTTCCTTTGCCAGATTGGGGAAGTTCTCCTTTATTATTTGTTCAAATAAGTTTTCCACTTGTTGCTCTTCCTCTTCCCCTTCTGGTACCTCTATAATTTGGATGTTGGAATGTTTAAAGATGTCCTGGAGGTTCCTCAGCTTCTCCTCATCTTTTTGAATCCTTGTTTCTTCATTCTTTTTTGTTTGCTTGTTTCTTTCTTCCTTCTGGTCCACTCATTGATTTGAGTCCCAGTTTTCCTCCCATCACTATTAGTTTCCTGTACATTTCCCTTCACTTCACTTATTGTAGCCTTCATTTGTTCATCTAATTTGCAACCAAAATCAACCAAATCTGTGAGCATCCTGATAACCAGTGCTTTGAACTGTGCATCTGATAGGTTGGCTATCCCTTGGTTGCTTAGATATATTGGCTCTGGAGCTTTGATCTGTTCTCCCTTTTGAGCCATTTTTTGGCGGGTGGGGGGAATCTGGTAGCAGCTGTTATGTAGTAAGGGGCAGAGCCCTAGGTGTTCCCCAGGGCAAGGCAGCCCAGTCACTGGGTTGTGATGCTGTATGTGGGGGCAGGGTCTCGAGGTTTTATTTTCCAGCGTTGGGGCTCTAGGTTGCGAGTTCTGTCTTGTTCTCCATTTTCACCTGGATTATCTGCGAGGGAATGTGGGACTGCCTGGTCAGCCAGCCACCTTGCTCCTGGGGCCTGCTAGCTACCACCTACAGGCCCAGGTCTGCCAGCAGCTGCCAGCTTGCCAGGTCCACCAACCCCTGCTTCCTCCTGCCACGACTCTGCCCCTCTTACCAGTCTGGATGAATGGTTGTCAGACCTCCATAAAGTTCAATTTTTCTCTCAGTTCTGATTGTTTTCTTGTTTCTAAATCTTTGTTATCCTTACTTTTGGTTGTGTGAGAAGGCACAGTGGGTCCACCTATGCCTCCATCTTGACTGGAAGTTTCATATAGTATTCTTTTAGATGATTATAAGACAGGGTATTTACTCCTTTTCCTAGTGATAGTCATTGAGATCATTTCAAAAAAAATTTTTGCTATTAAATACAAAATCAGAATGAACATTTTTGACGATGTAACTTAGCATAAATGGCAACAGTTTCTCTAAGGTTTTGTAGAGGCAAAGGGCATATTATTTTAATTCACACTGAGCTTTCAAAATTCATGGTCAAAGGTACATAACCACTTACAGTATGTAAGTGTCCCTCCTGGTTGACATCTTCATCACATGATTACCTTGGCAAGCTCCATAAAGGTTCCTGTTAGAATTTGATTTGAAGATCATTGAATATTTAACAAATTTAAGAACAAATATTTTTACAGTAGTGGGTCTTCTTGTTCCTGGGTATGACTGGTCTGTATTGTGATCTAATTTAATTTCTATAAGCATAGCTTTGTGGTAAATGTCTATCAAGATTTTTTAGGCACCCTGGCTGGTGTAGCTCAGTGGATTGAGTGCAGGCCTGCGAACCAAATGGTCTCCAGTTCGATTCCCAGTCAGGGCACATGCCTGGGTTGTGGGACAGTTCCCAGCAGGGAACGCATGAGAGGCAACCACACACTGATATTTCTCTCCATCTCTCCTTCCCTTCCCCTCTAAAAATAAATAAATAAAATCTTTTAAAAAATATTTTTTAGGCTATTGGCATAGAGAAATACAAATGGTTTTGTATATTGATTTTAAATGCAGACACTTGGTGAATTATCTGATGAATTATAATGATTTATTTTTCAAAATCCTTTCTGGTATCCTCTATAGGTAATTACTTCATTTGTAACTTTCCATAAGTTAAGCATCTTGTATTTTAAAATTTCTTTTTCTGTCCAACAAATAAAATTTTGAATAGAAACCATGAAAATGAACATTTTCCTAAAGTTTTATTATTAATTTGATATTAGTCATAACATTTTATTAGATATAATTTAGTACATTAAGAATCCATTCATTTGTAGTTTAAAACTATTAAAATGAAGTGGTATTGAAGTTTTTCAAATGCTTCTTATGCATCTATTGATGTGGTATTGTGGTGTTCTTACCTTAACTTACTGTGTGGGAAATTAGGTAAATAAAATTTCCCTAAAATTAAAGTGGCATTCCTTTCTTTCAAAACTCTATTCAAGCTGCTTATGAGTCCATTTTGGAAGTGATATTTTTTCTTGAGATTGATATTTTTTCCAAGTTTAAAACATCTTAAGCAAATAGTGTTTGAAGTTTTATATTTTCTTCACAATCTCTCCTCTGTAGTTTATATTATTATTAGTATCTCTGTTTTTATTTCATTTTAACCTTTTATGAAAATTGTAAAAGATTGACCTTTTGTCTATTTATTTAATTGACATGGAACTAAACAGAGCCAGGTTTATTAATTATTCAACATATACTTATATGTTGAAACTTTGAAAATGCAGTATAAACAATTTTAATTATAAAATTTTATTCAAAATTATATAGACTGTCCAGCATATGATAAATTTTATCATGTGGATTTTTCTCAAGATGGTTAGGATACTTCAAAAAAAAGAGAAAAGAGAACTTTTATATAAAGTATATTATTAAAATTAAGTGAGAAAATATTTTTAAATGATCATTTCTAGATTTCCTTCTGTTTTACAATGACTTCCAGACTGAGTTAATTAAGTTAAGGGCGGCCTGCTTTAACGAGTGATGGCTCACCCACACATCTCACCTTAGCTGAGAACTCTAGATTCAGACATTAAATAATGGAGAAGGATTTATTAATTGAGTGTAGTGAACAAATAAAAATATTTACATTCTTTGCCCATCATCATACCTTTGGTGTCAAGGTAGTTTATACTTACAGATCAAATTTTGCCAGTTACTTAAACTCTCTGTATTAGTTTTGTGTTCATAAAATGGGGACGGGGGAATCAACAGAACTGACTTTTAGTGTTTGAGGGTATTCATTCAATTATCATGTGTACATTCTTATGGAACAACTTCCTACATAACATAACTGCAGAGATATGAGTCACTGAAGATCCAATATGGACCTTTCTGAATTAAAGCAAATCTGTATTGACCATTTCAAAAATTCTTATTGATGAACAGTGAGAAGAGAAAGTCTGCAGTTTCAGGGTAGCATTCAAACAGATGGCTATGGAGATAACTAACGAAGACGTGGCCTATCTCTGCCCAGGTGGCATACTTTAATAGTCACCCCCTTCTCCCCCCTACATACACATGTCACTGCTATCTAATCTCTGTTACAATTTAAGCTAATTTTGATACTATCTAAACATTAATCACACAAAATTTTCTGCTTCAGGGAAGAAAATTTTAATATTACCCTAAAAGAAAATCCCAGCTTCAAGTACCTAGAATAGTTCCTGGCATTTATTGAATGAATAAAGGAATAAATGGAAGTCAGACTAAATGCAAACCACCTATTAAACTGTTTTACCAAATGCAGAAAGTTTGCAGAGGGAGCTCCACACTGTCCAATAATGAAAAAAAAAATGGTAAAACTATATTGATTCTGATATTAATAGGAATTCCTACCTCTTAATTTATATTCCTTATGTCCTTTCTCGCCTTGCCTTATTGCACTAAATAATATCTCTGCTAAATGTCAAATAGAAATAGTAGAGTAGGAATCTTTTTCTGATCTTAGGGAGAAGACTTCAGCGTTTCGGTGTTAGGTGTGATACTAACAGAAGCTTTTCTTTGTTTGGATTCCCTTTGCTAGGTTAAGGAATTGCTAATTTTGTGAGATATTTGAGATTTTTAAAAATCATAATCGACTGTTTAATACTTTCAAATGCCTTTTCTTCATCTATTGAGACAACTATCTAGTTTTTCTTCTTTATTTTATCAAAATGATAAAAATCTCTAACATTTGAATATTAAACTAATTTGCATTTGTGAGATAAATCACATAGCCATGGGTGGCATTATTTTTATATATTGTTGAATTCAACTTGCTGTTTTATTAATATTTTTTGTTTCTTTTTATAAAAGATTTTATTTATTTTTAGAGAAAGAGGAAAGGGGGAAAGGAGAGGGAGAGAAACAGTGATGTGACAGAGAAACATCGATCCGTTGCCTCTTCTATGCTCTTAGACTCGGGATTAAAACTGCAACCCAGGCATGTGCCCTGCCCATCCAGCCCACAACTTTTTGCTTCATGGGATGATGTCTAACCAACTGAGCCACACTCATCAAGGTTGTTTCTACTTTTATGAAGGATATTAGTGTGTGTTCACTTTCCTTATAACATTTTCTGATTTTGGTATCAGAATAATATTGGTAATAAGTTACTAAGTGTTTTCTCTTTGTTTTCTGAAAAAGTCTGCATAGAATCAGTATTATTTCTTCCTTAAATGTTTGGTGTCATTAGGAAAGCAGCTTCAGGCCTGAAGCTTTCTCTGTGGGACCGTTTTCAATTAAAATTCAAGTTCTTTAATATAATTTAGGTCTTTTATTTCTTTGTCAGTTTTAGTAGTTCATGTCTTTCAAGGAATTTGTCCATTTTATCTAATTTGTAGAACAATAGACTCTTATTACACATCTTACCCCTGAAATAAACACTGACTTCAAATTCTACATCTTATAAGGTTGACACTCATTGTGACCTCCCAATGACAGACTTATGACTCCCTAATATGTGCCTTTACGTAACATTGTCATTCTTTTGTGTACTCTGTAGCTCTCTTCCTTATCTATTTTATTCCTAGGCATCTTTCAAGACTAGTCTCAATTTTTACCTTCTTGTTAAAGATTCTCTGGCTCCACTCATTCCTGGAATTCCCAGTAATGGTGTCAGTACCACCTCGTGTCTCATTTCTTCATTCAATTATTTATTTAAAATTATTTAGTGAGTATTATATGCTAAGCACTATGCTCAATGTTGAGGGTGCAGTAAGACATCAAATAGATTAGGTCCACTTCTTCATTTAACTTTAGCAACCAACCAATTAAAACTAGACTATAAGCAAATGAACAACAGATTTGCTGCAGAGGAGAAATTTGTACTGAGAATTTGAAGTAATATCAGATCTGAAAATATCAAGTTGGATGAATATTTCAGTGCAGGGACAGTAAGCACAAAGGATGGGCTTCTGCATACTGTCCCTGCCCTCAAATGGGGGAGAAGAAAACTGAGGAGAAGATTTAAAAATGAAGTTGGAAAATTAAGCAGGATACTGCCTGAGTAAATTATTAATATTATTTGCTGACTGGACTTTGGTGTATCTATTTGAAGAATTGGGAAGTGATATATTAGATAAACTATATAAAATTTTTCATATGCTACACATATCACAAAGCAAGAATGTGACATTAATCATGACAGCATAAAATCATAAAAAGAAGTACAATTTCAGGTAGACACCCATTTCAGACTAATTTACAAATAGTTTAACTAAAGTATCCCTACATCATGATAAAAGAGAATTATTCCAAGAAAATGGTTTTTTTAATCATCTCTTTTAGATGATTTGATTTCTAGCCTATATAACTACCAGATTTATATAGTCATTTGGCTGTCCTTAAAGCCAGTGTTTCAAATCTTTAGAGGATTTAGAAATTAAAAATTGAATAAGGAAAACATAAAGGAATTAAAATATCAGGACTTATATATCAGATAGACATGGTAAATAATATATGGCAAGGAGATAATAACAAATCAGGTAATTCATACAGATCATTATGGTATAATAAAACCGTGAGGTATTCAGTGATTTTGACATAGTTATTCTTTGTCCATGGATCTTCTTATAGGCATACTGTTCACTAAAATAAAATCTTCTCCAAATGACTAAATCAATCTCTTATTGTCAAATAGATGTGTCTTAGAAATAGGTATGTCTTAACTCTTGCAAGGAATTAAAATAGTGAAAAGTTATTTAACATACCCTATACATTACCTTATAATTCAACTTTTGACATAAAATTGGGGGTGCCAATGTGAAATTGAATATGATATTACATTCTCTCTTTTTGAATTATACAATGTAAATATGTTAGCTCAATTTGGGTGACTGTTTCCTTCCCAGTCCGAGACTATATTTTGCTGATTTCCATATACATATTATGAGTAACTTCTGACACTGTTATCTTCATAAAAGATTTTTAAGTCTTTTTTAAAATTTGGATGAACTAAACATATGACATACTGCTATTTCTCACTCATATTGATCTTTTTGCTCCATTCTAGGTAAGCAAACAATGCTGTTTCTGAACTTTGATTTATCCAGGACCATAGACCTGGTTCTGCCCAACAGTTAGCAAGTACTTGTGAAACGTGTTGCTTCTGAGCATACGCAATTAATTTCAGAGCATCTCGCTCTTCTGTCTCATGTTTATGCCAGAGCAACAGAGGTGGCGTAACCCTGATGGTGTAGGACACAGATTCCGCTGGTCCGAGTCCCCAAAGGTCTATATGGAGCAGAGCCCCACACAAACCTTCATGAGATATTTAGTGGAATAAAACATTTTTTTAAATTATCTTAAGCCATAGAAATTTGGGATGTGTTTCATTGCAAGAAAGCCAATTTTATCATAACAAGTGTATACCTTTCTTCTTAAAAGGTAAAACACTAGTATTTGTATAAATCTCATGTTCATTCCTCATTGCTTTTTCTTACTAGGAAGCTGTGCAAATGGAAAAAAATGAAGAATCTTAATGAGTTATATATAAGTAACCATTGATTTGTTCTTCAAAGTGCACACTGCCCTATGCAGAATGGATACTATGAAGTGATTTGGCTGGAGCAGATACTGAAAAAAGTTTGGAGGGAGAGCATTTGTATATAACAGAGACTCAATAATTTTTTCTTGATTAATAGAAACTCCATATCAGTGGGGTTTTGCAAATGTCTTGAAGTCCACAGACACACGAATTTGTAACTGTCTTGAACCAGGTATGTATTGCTCTCACATATTTCTGTCCAAATTTAGACAAAGCCTTTAGTATTACGCCAGAGATTTCTGAATCAACCACCTCAAAGACCATAAAATAAACATATCATAACATGCTCCCTCTCAGCTTCTCATTTGACGTTAAATTGAACCTGTAATGGATTTCTGACTAGTTTGTATTGTAGGTGTTTCCCTGCTTCAAATCAGAAGGATACATCAGTGAACGAGCGGCGGGAGAGGAGACTACGGTGCGTGTGTCCTTCCCATTCTCATCTCACCACGTGCTCACTCTATTTGGCATAGCGTTTCTGTCCCGATCGTACTCCTTTTTAGCCTCATAAGGCTGTACCTTAAAACATTTGAGGAAAAATGAATAAAAATTATGGAAACCTAAAAAATTGTTTCCCTGATACTTAAGCCTCCAGATTCATTATTCAAATGAGGCTAGATTCTTGTGAGGCACTTCGTATTTTTCAGACTGCTCCAGCAACTGTCTGCTTTTGTTTTTCTTTCTAAAGGCCATCATTTCTTAAGTGTATTCCCTCTATGAATTTGAGAGAGGACAGTATGAGTTGCATCTCAACCCTCAGCTATCCCCACCTGCAGAAAACAAAGAGCTTACCACATACAATACAACAAGACAAATAAGTAGAATTTGCAGAGTTTCAGTTTTTAAGACAGTTGTCATTGTTTACATAGTGGTTTCATTGTATATTCTCAATTCTTTTTCATAAGTACTTCTTGGTTTTCACTCCCATCTTTTTTCCTTGAAGCTAGACTTTATCCCTCTGACTCTCAGGTCAGTGGACTCATTCAATACGGCTTCAACATTTCTGAAGGTACAATTAGAAAGGAATGTGAAACTCACAAAGAGGTATTTCACAGGCCAGGGGAAAATTCCAGATGGGTGAGTCACATCACATTCTATTTTTGCTTCTCATGGGACAGACTACTTAGGACACATATTTCTAGTATATACAAAATTCACTGTATCAGGACACCTTGTAATATGACAAGAGGTGTATTGGCAGGTAATTGAAAATAGTTATACTTTTAAAATACATTGACTGAGAAAGTGCTTAGTAACATAAAGTGCATTCTTAAAGCAACTGATAGTTATTTTTGTGAGGAGTATTTGATTGATTACGTTAAAAGGAAGTAACTTTAAGAAAACAAATGAAGATGTACAAAAGTTCATGTTTTAAAGAAATTGTCTGTGTAGCATCTATATTTGTTACTGAACATTAAGTACTTGATCACAATAGTGAATTTAAAATGATTTTTATTTTGTTTTGCTTTTATGTGCTCTATTTAAATTGTTTTCCAGACAAAATATTCTCATTGAAAAGACATTCTAAATAAACAAATCTCTAGGGTCTGCTAACTATAAGCCGAACACTATGTTAGAATATCTTGTATCTTGTCATCATCAAAATTGAACAACTGATCTAGTTACAGCTTCTTTCATCGTCTGCAGTGTTTCTGCATTACATTTCCAGTCCATGCTGGCCTGGGAATGCATGTGCCTGGATGCTCTTTACAGCTCTGTCATTAGCCCTTGTAGCACTTCGGAGAACCCATTTGAAATCGATTCCCAATAACACTGTGACACAAAACCTAAAATTAGTCATTTACGGCAAGATACTGCTTTCCTCTCGCCAGTCACAAAAAATTGGTCACTTTTGTACAAGGATAAAATTAAACACATAGAAAACAACATTGACTGGGTTGTGATAACACCTAGCTAGATCTTGACCTCTGACCTATAAAACCTGAAAAAACTCACTTGGGATTTAAGCCACATTCCTTAAATAAGCCGTGATACATTGTTTTCTATAGCTCTCCACAGTACCACCTGAATTTGTTTACCGATAAGTAAAAATAAAGAGGAAGTTTTAGAGACTGCCTTCATAAACAATTAGTCAAAACCAGGTGGGATCATCCAGTTGTCAATCGATATTTCTACAATACTAACATACAAGGACACAATCACAATTATATGAATGTCATTAGCTACACATTATTCATCAGGCTGCATTATCAGTGTTCCTCAAATTCTTCTGAGGTCACACTATGAAGCAACTGTTCATCAGTTTAAAACTGTGATCCTCAAAAGCAGTGATTTTTGTTCCAACTCTACCGCTTAACATCAAATTCCACTGTTTTGTATGAAGATGTTTGTGATGGCAAATGCTGTTGTGATTAGCAAATGAATACCTTCCTCCTTGATAAGAAAAGAGGAAATCATGTGTTTTTGTGGCAAGAGCACTGATGAGAATTCGAAAGCTTTGCTTCCGCTCCAGGCTCATTGCTGGCATGCTGTTTGACATTAACATCCAGCTTCCCACTGCCCCTGCTAGCTCCTGTGTATGATGAGTTTTTCTGTTACACAACTGACATCTACTTAACAGCAATGACAGGAGAATATTTATTAATGAATAAATAAGCCAAAGTTACTTAGTAGTTAAAATGCTTTAAGAATTTCCTCAGAAATGATACTTTTGACCTAATGACCAAAGTTGCCCCAAAAGGAGCAACAAAAATTCAACTGTTCTCCATCTTGAATCAAGGAATGACCATTTAGCTCCAGCATTATCTATTGATGTGTTTTCCATGGACACACTACTCGCGGCCCACTTCTCCCACAGAGAAACGAAACAAAAGGTAAGCATCTGCTCTTCCACGGTGAAATGAAGATATCCACATTAACCAGCACACTTGAGGAAATGATAATTGTTCCCAAGGGCTAAGAAACAACAGCTTGCTCTACTAGAAGTCCTGAGGCAGGTGGTGCAAAACTCTGTTGCATTTTCACATTGAGTAGGGCTTTATATTGAAAAACACTGATTAAACATGACATATTAAGAATTTATGCTTTTTGAAAATACAATAAAAGCATAGGTTAGAATTATAATTTGAGTGTAATACAAATGCCATTATAATTTTTAAACATTTTTAAAATGACATAATGGAATGAAAATTTACACTAGTATAAGCAAGTAGAACTACACCTTAATTATAGTAGAAAGGTCTGAATATACAGCAAATCACATACTTTCTCACTGTGTGAATAAGTCTATACATATATCCAGATCATTCTAAAAGCCAGATGCCATTGAAACTGTATGGAATGTATTAAATCACCCCTAAAATTCTGACTCAAGTCTGTGAAATAAAAGAAGGTTTAATGTAGAGAAGGCCTAACATTTTGAAATATATTACTCTAGTAATACTTAAAAATAATACCAAAGGTATTGAGCTAGAATTTAAAATACATAAATATAATATTTAAGACACTAAATGATAAGTGAAAATCCCGAATCTTTGAATTTGTGTTGTACAGTTTACAAATAATTATGCATTGTGGATCAACAAGACATGGATTTAGCAAAGCTGGGTTCTCATGTTGGATTTGATACATAAACTCCGTGATACTGGGTAACTCAAATTTTCTCTCTTGAGAAATAATACAACTAGATAAAATTATCTTTCAATTCTCTATAAACTAAAATCTCTGAATCTTGTATGAACTCCATTTTTCCTTAAGTCACAAGTTTAAACAGTGTGTATTTGATTGTAAAAAGCAAGGTATTAAATATGTTCTAAAAATTAATGTTATATATTCTTAATGTTAGAAAACCCTCTCAGATCTTCAAATTATTTAATTACTAAACTAGCAGAATGCTAGCCAATTTGTATAAGAACACAGGTAAATATTTAAATTAAAATTGGCAAGCATAAATTCATATATAGAGCACAGGAATAATGGCCCTTTAAATTCTTAAACCTGATAACCAAGCAAATGGCCCCCCTTTAAGTAACAGAAACATTTCACTTAAATAAAAGAGCTGTTAAGAATACCTACTAACATGTTTAAATGTTCTTCTTTTTCACTTACACCAATTCAAAATTAACCAATGAAAATGTTTATTCAGAAGGTGATTCTATAAAAGCAAAACTCACAAACCAATTGCTAGTGAAAACTAATAGAAGTACAAACATCAGGAAATGTCTATGGATACTCCGGACCTGCTGACACTGGACGAGTGGCTGTGCCCGGATGCTTGATATGCACTTTATATTCACTTAGATGCTCACATTCAAAGAGGCAGGTGTTGTCGTTGTGTCATTTACACGGATACCAACACCAAGGCTCAGAGAAGGTTAGAAACACTCAAGCCCACCCAGCTGCCAAGTGGCAAAACCCGGATTCCAGAGTGCATGCTTTGGACCGCTCCAGGGGCCCTCACCGTAGACATTAAGGAAGAGACACTGAATCCTAGCTCCACGGGAGATGGAGATCAGTAGGAGTCTGTGGGTTGTTAAATGGTGTTAAGGTAAGGAGTCTTGATTTAACTGTACCTACTGAAATTTTCCAAGCAGGTAAGCGATGAGAGCGGAGTTTTGAAGGGCGCCATCTGGCGGCGGAACACGTCGTACTACAGAAACACCGCCAAGGAGGAGGCCCCGCTGTCGTGATTCCAGAATGGAAACGCTGGGGAAGAAATATGAGAAGACACTGTGGAAATGAAGGGACTAAGACGTGGCAACTGAGTATCGTGCCCCTATGAACTGGAGTCAGGGACAGTGCTCTTGACTCCAATTCTCTGTGTATGGTCATTCTGCCTCCCAATAAACCGAGAATTTTTTTAAAAATCAACAATTTTGGATTAGATGCACTTGGAAATGAAGGATGCCATGACCAAAAAAAAAAAAAGAATGTCAGAAAGCACTATGGTTTGGAAATGGTAATGGATGAAACTAATGAATTCAATTTTAGGTTTTTTAACACACTCTAAAGGCTCGATTTAATACTAAGAAGTTCTGGAGATAAAGTTCAAACCTAATAGCCTCTTAGCAGCAGAGGGAGTTAGTAAGAAAATATCACATTCAAAAGCTAAACTGCATATAATGAAAACTGTATTTGGATTTTGCATTATAAAAGGATGAAATTATTGTTCATACAAATAAAATCCATATAAACCCGGATGCCTTCCTAGGAAAGACATCTGCCATTTTAACATACTGGAAAAAAATTTGAAATGGATTTTAAGTAACAAAACCACCTTGATATTATAAAAACTATTTTCCACCTGTAGCTTTGTACATGCCAACCCAAATAATGTGAGATAAAGTACTTTAAATATAGGCAGAAAAAACTACCTTACAGTATTTTATGTCTATGTATACATGCACATGTATATGTATAGAATGTATAAATGTGTATCATGTCTACTCTTTCATATGCACATACTCACCATATGTGACTATGTCATGCATCATTACACACGCAGAGAGATTTTTCAACATACAGCATGTTTTTCTGTCTTTTTTGTTGCTAAAAAACTATTATTTTGAAAAATTTGCCTACCTGTCCTGCTATAACTTTTATATTAATATGTTTAGTATACTCTTTTTAAATTTCTTTTATGAACAAAATAAAATTTCTTGTCCTTCTCCCTTCCTTCCTCTCCTTCATTATCCTCTTTAGTACATAGTGTTACATTTTGGGGGGAATGTATCTTTATGTTCCTAAACATGCATAAGCTTTTACTTCTTAATTTGTCAACTTTAATAGTATGTCTTTACTTAAGTTATTAACTGGGGGGTTTATTAAATACCTGGATTATTGCATAACAACTCTTCTCTTTCTATTTTTTGTTAGCTGGACTTTTCAAAGCTATCAGAACAAATTCTTTCATTTTATATCAACTTGTGTTTTCTTTGTTCGTACTTTTGTATTAAACATATTGTGTATTAACCAATCTGTCTCTGTCTGGTGTCGTCTGCCCAGCCATTTCTGTTTTAAATGTAACACATCCCCTGGTAGTAGAATCATCTGAAAGCCAGTTTTTCCTTGCTTGTGTGTTCAAATTGCTTCTCTATAACCTTTTGATTTGAAGGAAAGTTTAGTCAATTATAAAATTACTCACAATTTCCTTCCTTGAGCATCACTAGATACTATTCAATTATATAACACTGAATACTAGTTTCTAAAAGTCTGACATCAATCTCAAATTTTTGTTAATATGTGGTCAGACCCTGAGTATAAAAATATTATACTGGGATGAGTTTTGTTGCTTATTTTACCACTAAAGAAATATTAAGAAAAAGACAATAAAATCAAACGCAGGTACAGAACTGAATTTCTCCAATGTGACAATAGCCAAATACCTTACTCTGGTGATGTGCTAAAATGATAATATATAGTTTTAGTGATTATTTGAACTTGTAACCTATGTGAAATATTCAGCTTCGAAAAGGAGTTGGATATTTCACAAAAAGCATGAATAAGTACATATATCAATGTACATTTATACTCATCTATAAAGTTTTTTCTTTCATGGCAAAATAGTTATTTTATTTTGTGCTTTAAGTGTGAAATTTTCTAAAGAATGAGCAGAGCTGACAAAGAAGTCTTCTTACTCAGCAAATTTATGTTCCCAAAAACCTTATTTAATTAGAAAAATTTTGCTGCAATAGTTTATTTTCAGTGTTGCAAAGGCTGCACAATAGTTTTTCACTTTCCCCACCAATAATAAAAAAAAACTTGATTACCATGCAAGATAAATATAATGTGAGTTTATTCAAGTCCATTTAAATCTGGAAGTAATTTTTAGTTTATTAGAAATATGTTTTCTGGTTTGCAACTCAGAGAATGAAGATTGGAATTATAGTACTTCTTTAAAACTATCCTGCATGTGACTAGAATTTCCAACTATTCTGTAGGTAATGAAACTTGGTTCTATATTTAGTTATGAAAACCTTATCTAAATGTTTCAGAAAATTTTAATCTCTTTAATTTTATTTTTTGGTTACAGTTTTCATTCAACATTATTTGTATTAGTCTCAGGTGTACAGCACAGTGGATGAACATTTATGTAAGTTACAGTGGCCCCTCCCTCCAATAATTCAAGTGCCCATCTGGCCCCATAGATAGTTATTGCAATATTATTAACTGCACAGTTAACACAGCAACAGCCTGTCTTTGAATAACAATTGGTGATATTTTCATGAAAGGTTTGCTACCTGTAATAGCATGTTAACAATGGCCAGAGTGAGTATTGTTGGGTGTTGGAGGAGGGGGAGCAAGGTGGGAACATCTACTAGGTGGTGCCATGAAACACACAGGTCTGTACTTCTGGTGAGAGTCACAGTGTAATTGGTCATTCAGAATGTTTAGGCTTAATTGAAATTGGATAACTAATGTCTTGGCAAAGGAATAGAGCATTTCCAATTCAGAATATTCTGATTAAAGTTTCCTCTGAAACAGCAAATTTACTCTGAATTATATATACTATGGAGTGATCTATAATTTTTATTTTAAATAGTGATTAAGGCCAGAAATTTAAATAGCTTCACATACTTTGCAAAGTTTCTGAATTAAATTGAAATGAAAATAAAAATAAATATATGTCATACAATTGAAGCCCTGCTGGTATAAAAAAAGGAAATAGTCCTGGATTTAAATCCTTACATGCCCCTTACTACTTGAGTAGTTTAGACATCATACATAAACTGAGCTTTATCTTTTCCATCTGACTCTTAGAGTTTATTCAAGATCAGAGGCACAATATGTAAAATACTATAATGCCTGGAACATAGTAGAAATGAATGAGTAGAGTTTAGTAAAAATTTCCCTAGCTAATTCATAGTGGCCTGATATTTTGGAGGAGGATCCTGAACTAATAGGGCATTATCAGCTCTAATTGATTCATAATTACAGATTGTCAATGGGATATAAATGAACAATATCAAGGAATTAGATTTTTGTTTTCTAATTGCTTTCTTCATTAAACTAATATATGTTAATTTACTGCTCTAGATGTTTAAGCATAATTGTACCCTAGCCTCACTGTTTTGACATTTTAACTTAATTCTATGCTTTGTTTCTTTTTCAGACAGGTATTATAACATCAAAACCATATACTTCATGTTTAAATCATTAAAAGTAGATTAGAGAATACATATCTACAAATTTAGCTTTGACATTTAAAGTCACTTATTAAAAAAATCATCTCATAAAATATTTTATCCAAAGTAATAAAAGCAAATTACTTGTGAAGAAAATAATGAACTCAACATTTTTAATAAGCACTAAAATGCTGATTGTTTCTAAACATAATAAGAACTTTTCAGTTGGAGAAGGAAACTTGGAGATATAGAACAGGAGGCAAATAAACATTTAAAATTCTGATAAAAATGGGGAAATTTTCTATATGTAATAAGAATGACAACAAACATTAGAAATTTACTTTAAGGTAAAAGATGGAATAACATACATCTGACCTAATGCCAAATAATAATACATTATACTTAACAGTTCTTTGGTTCCTGATATTAAGCAGACATTGCAAAATGTATATATGTTAATATATGTCCAATTAGTCCTCACACCAATCATAAAGTAAATAGTCATAGTATCCCCTACTTTAATATGTGAAGTTCGCACTTCTAGAATTCTATGGATTTAGACTTGAGTCAATTTATTTTTATTGTGGTAAATACACATAAAATAGTATTTACCATTTAACCATTTTTAACTTTATAATTCAGTGGCATTAAGCACATTTATATTGTTGTGTAACCATCAACACTGTCCATCTTCAGAAGTTTTCAAATTTTTGAAGCTCTGTACTCTTTAAACAACAACTTCTCATTCTACTTCTCCCTTAGTCCCTGGTCACCACTATACTACTTTCTGTCTCAAAGAACTTGACTGTTCTAGGTCCTTCATGTAAGTAGAATTATACTATATTTATCTTTTTGCATACGGGTCATTTCACTTAGTATAATGTCTTCAAGGTTCATCCATGCTCTAACATGTCAAGGGTCCCTTCCTTTTTAAAGCTGAATAATATTTCATTGCATGTACATGCCATTTGGTTTACCCATTCATCTGTTGATGGACATTTGGGTTGTTTCCACACTTTGGTTGTCTGTGAATAATGCTGCTATGAGCACTGGTATACAAATATCGGTTCAAGTCTCTGCTTTCAGTTCTTTTGGGTACATACTTAGAAGTGGAATTGCTGGATCACCTGGCATCTATATTTAAGTTTTTAAAGAGCCACCATTCTGCCTTCCACAGCAGCCATACCATTTTACATCATCACCAGCAATCCTCAAGAGCTCCAGTTGAGCACAGAGTAAGATAGAGCTTAAGGCATATTCTGTGATGGAGGCCAGCATATTCCAGAAGTAAGCATCGAGAAATACATAGAAAGCTGTGTGATAAAGGAGGTTCCTGACATTCAGGAGGTGCAGGTTAGCTCCAAAGCATTCCAGTCAGAAAAAGAAAACCTGTGGCTAGAGATGGAAATATAGATGTCAGGTTTGAGGAACTGCAAATGGGGATGTCTAAATTGTGCTTATAAATTTAGGACATCTCCTGATATTGTGCTTAGCTAGTTAAACTAGGACTTGGAGATATTCTCAAATTAAATGTAAATTTTGAAAAATTATAGAAATTGGTATTTGACTTGCTCTCTGCATATAACAAAAGAGATGTATATCAATGTTGAATTTTACAGCAGTGTCCTGTATATTTTCTTCCTCCAGTACAACTCCTCCTCTCATTCTACAAAGGTCTTTAACTGGATGGGTTTTCGTCTCACTAATTTGTATGACAATATTTTGGTTTCATTTGTTATCTTCTCACTGTAGGAACATTTAATTTTATGGCAGATACATTCTTTCTGCCTTTCATATCTAATAGCTTCTCTGTAATTGCTTCATTACATGTCTTTGACCTTCACCTATCTCCAGCCATTTTAGTGTGCTGGTAGTTCAGTTTTCAGTGATGCCAAGAACTATTTCATGTTCGTTCATCTGATAAAAAATGATGTGCATGGTGGTCTCAGTATGTTCCTAAACACAGAAATTTTCCTCCCCAGGATCATCTCTGGTTTATCGGGTTAGTTATCAATTTCCACTAACGTGAACTTATATTAAGGTCTCCTCTAATGAGAAGTCCCCTCATGACAAAGTCGTTCTGGAACGGCCACATGGTGCTACGTGTGTTCTTCCCATCACCGTCCTTTTTGGTACTATTCATCATTATCTTACTCATGATAGAAGCTCTAACAGAAGCTTTTATTTTCTCTATTTGTTCCTTCTGAAACTTCTGTAAAAACATTTGGAAGTATTTATATTCATACCTATTACTTCTCAACTTTCACATTTGCCATCTCTTTATCTTTGTGCTGTCTTCAGGGAAATCTACCACCCAGTTTGTTTGCTTTTGATCTAATATTAGTCTGTTATTTCGGTCATCTTAATATTTTATTTAAGAACTTAGTAGTTTTTATATTCCTAAATTTTAAGTATTTTATCATTATTTTCTACTCTTGGTTATCAAAAAAGCATGCCCTTGTTATAAAATGGCAGTGATTCACGGGACCTCGCCTAGCATATGAAATATTCTTGCCTCCATGTCCACGATAATCTCTTGTTTCTCAATGAGGGATTTCCCTGTTTGCTGAATGTAGTTATTAGCTCCACTGCTGCTGGCCTTTACCTGATTATCAGCTGTGAGTTTTGGGGTCATGAGGGCCTCTTGGCTTGTTCCCTTGCTGTCGCATTCACTCTGCTCCTGCGGTGAGCTCCTATGTCAGAACAGGTGATTAGAAGAACTTTGTCGTCTCATCTGCTGCCCTTTCTAAGAGCCGCCATTCTTTAGCTTTATTGTTTCAGGTGATATTTTTGCTCTTACCTCTAATATTTCTATTTTGCTTCCTTTCCTTTTTTGCTTCCATTTTTTGGGTCTCATTTTTTATGTAAACTTCAATTTTGTAAATAGTTTGTTTTTACTGTATCAAGTACTTGTGGTACCCATACACACACACACACACACACACACACACACACACACACACAAACATAAATACACAAAGGGGGGAAGTAGTTATTTATTTATTCATGTCCCTTGTCTAACTACTTCCCAATATGTGCCAATAACACCTAGAAACTGCAGGACTATTTTTAAAATTATATTTTTCTGTTTAAATATCATTTTTAACATTTGTATTCAATTTTTGTAACTAGGTTAATAATAATAGAATATGCTTATTTGGTGTGGATGCTTATATGCAGCTATTGCATGCATATGATTCTATTGTTAATTCTATTAAATGTTTTAGTTGCTGGTCAGCAAATTTAAATATTTTTTAGAAGAAGAATGCGGCATAATTTTAAGTCCCTGTACAACCAAAAATGTCTCTATTATCTTTACCCAAGAAAGAGCTTGCAAGAATAGAAAATTTTTTTATTATTATTTACTACATTATTTAAAATATCAGTCTCAGGTGTACCGCGCGGTGATTAGACATGTATATAACTTACAATGTGGTCACCCTGATGATCTAGCGTGCATGTGACATTGCATACAGTTATTGCAGTATGCAATACTGCATATACTGCATATACTGCATATACTGACTATGTTCTCTATGCTGTGCTTTACACCCCACGGCTGCATTCATGACTGGCAACTTGGACTTCCTCATCCCTTCACTTTATTCACCGATCTTCCCAACTCCCCTTCCATTTGTTAACCATCATTTTTTTCTGTTTATCTATGAGTCTATTCTATTTTTAGATTCCACATATAAGTGAAATTATATGCTATCTGTCTGTCTTTCTGACTTCTTTTTACTTAGCATTGTACCCTCTAAGTCCATTCATATTGTCACAAATGGCAAATTTTCATTCTGAGTAATATTTCCTTATACATATGTACCACATCTTCTTATCCATTCATCTATTTATAAACACTTAGGTTGCTTCCATATATTGGCTATTGTAAATAATGCTGCAGTGAACATAGAGGTTCACTTATCTCTTGAATAAGTGTTTTGGATTTCTTTGAATAAATGCCCAGAAGTGGAATTGCTGGGTCATATGGTAGTTCTACTTTTAATTTTTTGAAGAATAAAAATATTTTATAATATTTTTCCTTTTAAAACTTTTCATATATTACTCAATTGCTTCCTCACATTTAGAAGTCTGTAGCCAGCATAATTTTCTCTTATGTAGATAAGTTCTTTTATTGTCCCTCCTGGGATACTTATAGATTATAACCTTACCCTTCCTCACAATCTATTTTTTAGCCTAAGTAAGGTTTTATAATTTTTAGTGCTTGACTACTATTTCTGTTACTTTGTATTCTTCTTCAAACATATTGGCTCTCAATTTTCTATCATAATTATTTAAAATTAACTTCTTAATTGTTCTCTGTTTTTTGTCATATCATTGAAAAGTTTCTCAAAACACATTTCCCTAATCATCAACTCAGTTGTCTAAGTCATCAATTAAGCTCCTTGTTAAAAACAAAGAAAATTCAATAATAAAATTAGAATTTCTAAACACAACCTCACTGGAAAAGTCATATTTATGTAAAATGTTCAAATGGTCAGCTTAAATGAAAGAATGGTGAAGCACAATGATTATTGCCAGACTGGAATACTGAATAAGATTTTTTAAAGAGCTTAAAATTTAAATTGTGGAATAAATACATGTGTGTTTATTTGAATACCAATTCATAAAGCTGCGATGTGATTTTTAAAAGTAAGCAGAATAAAATAATACATAGATGAGTAAAAGAGCATGTTGAATGCATAAAGTCATAACTGGTATTTACAGATAAAATCTATCTTGAAATACACTGTTAAATATTATTGTGTATTTCTGGGGATAAAATTATGTACTTGAGAGGAGTTTTCAGGAGAAAAATGGGATGTATAACAAAGAAAATGAGAGAGAGAGGAAAAAAAGGAAGGAAAGAAGGGAATGTAAAGAAAGACCCAATAAAATAAAAGTAATTATTATGTAAAAACTTTAGAACACTGGAATTAAGGCAAATAATAAAATTTAGTCAGCTAACTTATCTGTCAACAAGAGAGAGGGGCGGAGAGTATACCTCATTACATGAACTTCTAATTTCAAACCATGGAGCTCAGTTATGCTTCATTTGATTTGGCTCATGCAGTTTGGAAGTTAATAGGGGCCATTGATATGAGTGGTGTCAATTCAGAACTTAAACATGGACTGAAACAATTTTATGAATGACACTGGATTCAGGACAACATTTTACTTCATTTTATACACAATGAGGCACACAGAGTATTTTTTAAACACACAGCTGCATGTTTAGAAAATTAAATTGACTGTTTTGATTTTGAATCAGAGACATATGGAAACCAGAGAGAAATCCATGTCAATGGATATAAATGGGTATTTTAACTAACTTGATTGGAATAGAAAATTTTGTAACATTTTAGGCACTGTTGTAAAGCTAATTGAACTAAACCTCAAAATAGAAGAAGACCAATACTAAACAGACATTGTATATTAGCAGTATGTAGTTATGATTGGCCAGACTTACTCTATGTGTTTAGACACAAACATGATAGGGAAAATGATAGGTAGCAACAGGTTTACATTGTTGCACTCTCTTGAAATCTCTGCCATCACAGCTGTTGATTTCTAAGTTAAAAGATATCTATCTCCCCTAAAAATCACTTTCCCTTTCAATGGAAAACAAGTTATCTTCTTCCAGGTTTTTATTTTAGCAAAACTCAAAATGATTTTGCTGATGTAACTAAAAGTTTACCATTTCCCTATTCAATTGTTAAATGCATTACACACACTCCAAGTGAAAATCTCCACAAATAAAATGGGTTTGGACTTCCTGGAGCCCAAGATATTGTTTGGTTTATGGAGAATTTGAGAACAATGTAAGGAATATGGAAATAGCTCCTATGTTTGTGTATCATATTTTCTCTGGCTACAGCACAGACAAAATAAAGTGCTTGTTAACATAATGATGTTATTCTCAGAACTACATGCACATCCCCATGGAAACAGGACTACACAAATATTCCCATTCTCTGTCTGTCCCACATACACGCATACTTCTTCACATTAAAAAATAGGAGATCAGAATGAGGGAATCATTTATATAATTGAGCAGTTTTAACTTAAAATAACCCTATGTCACGTTCTCTCATTCAAATTGCAATAGAAGTAAAGCAATGTTCAATTATAAGATGTCTCAAAAGGATTAAAAGGAGGCCCTGGCTGATGTGGCTGAGTGGATTGAGCACTGGATCATGAAACTAAAGGTCACTGGTTTGATTCCCAGTCAGGCCACATGTCTGGGTTGCTGGCCAGATCCCTCATTGTGGGTATGTGAGTGGCAATGGATGGAGGTATCTGTCACACATTGATGTTTCTCTCCCTCTCTTTCATCCTCCCTTCCCCTTGTTCCAAAGGTATAGAAATAAAATATTTTTTAAAAAGATTTAAAAAGGGAAAGAAAACAAAAATATAAGCTTAGTCATTTTTTGTTATGCAATAAACAATATTTTTTTTCATAGATTGCATAGATCCACATTATTGGCACACAGCCTGCAAAGTCCTGGTTGAAAAGTTGAAAGCACATCTCAAAATCACCATGATTCCTTTCCCTGTAGTGCACACTGTGATGTGCTGCCCAGATGCCCCAGCAAAGAAGGACTTCTTGCCCCATGTGTTGAGTCGTCTGTGGGCAGATATCCGTCAGCTGCTTCGGGGATCACTTCCGCTGGAGACTACCACCTACTTCCCCAAAATGGCACCCTTTCTCTCAATAGTTCATATCAAACGACTGATCTCTCAGAATTTATTATGACCTAGCAGCTCAGCCCAACCAGGGACATCTCTGAAGGGCTTTCTACCACCAAAATTTCCCGTGGAATTATATCTCGGGTCTGCATCACAGTTCAACCACTTCTCCTGCCCAATCCTGACTTCTCTCCCGTCCTTTTTGAGTGCTGATCCCAAGAGGTCTCTTTAACAAATGTACTGCATGCAAACTGCTATCCTAGAGCCTGCTTCCCTTTCATTAGAAAAGCCAGAAGACATTGATTTAAAAAATCTTCTTCCTTTATGGTATTTCTCAATAAAAGCTGTGTGCTAAGTTTACTGCAACATAAAGGTCAAGTTTCTATTTTGAAATTCCCAACATGGAAGTGCCCAACTTGGTGATCCTGTGCTGTGCTTAAAAAATAGCACCTGAACAACTGCCACTCCCTACAGTCAGTACTATGCTTCACCAGCAAAGAAAGGACAAAGATAATTTTCACAAACAACTAAACATTTGACAGGCTAAATGTGCTACTTTCATTCTTTGGAAACATCACAGTCCTTCAAAAACCCAAAGTAGCAGGAAACCATTGGTTTGCGAATGGATTTGAAAAACAATGCAAAGTGAAAAACAGCAATTTATGTTGAGCAAAATTCTTAGGGAACAGTAAATTATTTGCCTTCCTTTAGATGGGGACTTACATAAAACAACTATTAAAATTTAGTTATAATAAATCATTATGATTCTATTTTGCCTTAAAACTTATCTATAGAGTAATAGATAGGTAATAGATAGTAATAGATAAACTTATCTATAGAGTAAGCTAGGTTTAATGAATCTTTTAGTTAAGATCAGAGGGAATTCCAATATTTCACAAGAAGCAGAATTGTTTTATCAGTGAAACTTTATAATAATTTGAATCACAAACAGGTAAAATACATAGGCTTTTTTTTTAATTTTCCCAAATTAAAATAAAAGACTTACAACCTACTATGGGTTGGATTGTTTCTCTTCTAAAAGAAAGCTAATTTGAAGTCCTAACTCCCAGTACCTCACTCAGAATATGGCCTTATTTGGAAATAGGGTCTTTATTACAGAATAATGAAGTTAAAATGAGGACATTAGAGTGGATTGTAACCCAATAGGACTGTTGTCCCCATAAAGACCAGAACTTTGAACACAATGACAGACATGCACAGAGGAAAGACGATGTGGAGAGACATCAGAGGGTGCCATGTGAAGGCTACTTCCGCTGCCACCACCAGGGAACAGCCAGGGAGCCCAGCCCTGCTCCACCTGAACTTCAGCCTTCAAGCCTCCAGACTGTGAGGCAATACATTCCTGTGGTTCCAAGGCACTCTGAGGCACTCTGAGGCACTCTGAGGCACTCTGTTGCGATAGCTATAGGAAACTATTGCATAACACCATTTTTTTATTTTAATTGTTGTTCTTGTACAGTTTTCTGTCTTTTACTGCCATCCCAGCCCACCGCCCCAGCCCTCCCTATAACACCAATTTTTAAAAAAATTGTTTTTGATAATAGTTTTTCATTTTTCTGATATTTTCTTGACCATGTGTTCAGTTATACAACTTGATACTACACTATATATGGGAATTCATTTTGTATGTTTATGTGGATTTAACAGTTTCCATGTTATTATCATTTTATAACATTCTACGATATTTTTACAAAAAATATTTTGCTAAGCAGAATCATCAAACTTTACATAAAAACATGTCCTTGAAGGAAGTTTGGCCTAAAGTCACCTTCAACAACTGCATCTTTACTTGTGTTTAAGAGTAATAGTATTTGTCCCAGTTCTAAGCCATGCTTCCTTGCAGTTACTACAACTGGGTAATGTAGTTATAGCATAATGTTAATAAAATGCATTTATTTTGCTCAAACTCTGCTCTTATTTTCACTTATATAGATCTCATAGCTTCCTAACTAGGCATGCTAATGGCTCTGATGATTAGGTTAAAGGATTTTGAGGGAAGACATTAGAATGATTTACTTTTAAAAGAACCAAGTTCAGGGTATTTGTTCAGAATTCTTAATAATGATTAATAACTTTTAAAGACATTTCTCTGGCGTTGTTTAAATCCTCAGTAAAGATTGGGATGTCACATAGTGTTAGTTATTTCAAGTTTTTCCTGAGGACATCACATACTGCTTTTGCATCACATCCTAATGTAAAGGAAAATGCAGACTTCCATAGGTCATAATATCAAGCCAATAAATAAGAGGCAGAAGTTTCAGTGAAAAGACACTGAGGTCTTCGTGAGCATATCTCCAATAATAAACGTTTCTGGCTGGAAATGCTGAAAGTGCATTAGGAACTGGCTATCCCTCTGCACAAAAGGCTGTCACTTGTCAGTAAGAGTAACCACAGTCATTGTAAACAACCGAGACATTGCCCTTCACTGAAAATAGTCCAAGAATAGTCTGGGATGTTGACTGATGACATCAGATTTTGATTTCTGAAAATCGCTCTGGGTTGAATCATTCACAGTTTGGATGCCACAGGAGCACTCAGACAGAGCTGATGTTCTAAAGACCTCGGGGCATGTACCCAAATAACCGCGTGTCAGGAAGAGACAGTCCTTTAAGGACAAGGTGTCGCCTTCCGACTCACTCACAAGGATGTCATTCCAGCATATATATTATGTTTTCATTTTATTTTAGTTATCATTGTATTATTTTATGTATTAATATGACTTGACCCATTTAAAATTTCTTGTGTGCAGTTGATCTCAGAGGCAGGCATGCCCACCAAAGCTAGCTAAGGGAGCTCACTGCCAGCCACCACTGAAAATCATCCCAGTGACTCCATTTCCACTGTGATAAAAGTGATTTCCTAGTACTCTTAGGACACCTATGAGTTAACTACATTAATTAGTTTCTGCTTTCAACCTTGACATTTCACTTTCAACCTTGACATTTCACTGGGGGGAACTTCAAGGGCAATATGTGCCTTAGCATGGGTCATGGGAGAAGAATATACTAAAGACAAATTTAATCTTCTAATAATTTTCTTTAAAGAACTTATCAGTGACCTCTGGGAGAAGGAGAGGTACAAAGAGAGGAAAAGAGGAAGGGAGAGGAAGGGAAGGAGGTAGGGAGAGAAATAAAGAGGGAGGCGAGAGGTGGCTATTAGAATTAATACATTGAAGGAGAAGAAGAAAGAGTGAAGTGATATGTAGGTTGGGAAATTCTCGGTAGAGCCAGAACAGTGAGCAAGGTCTGAAATCATATCTGTCTGGACATTCATTATCTTTCTACATCCACTCTGATGCCTTCAAATTCCTTGAAATTATTAAGGGTGTTCAACATTCTTTCATTAAGTAATACATGGCTATTTCCATTCTGGTTATAAATTTCATATTATCAGTAACTGTACTTAATCAGTTCATGAAGGGCCTTCTGTTATCAAATAATGTTCTCAGCTATACACAAGCTTAAAATTCAACAACTTTTTAATGTTCTCTATAGATCAGCTGAAGGATGCCACATTCGACAATGCCTACAATAGTCAGGGAAACATTCTGATGGGTTAGATCTGAGTCTTAAATGAAGTGGCATTTTCCAAATGGAAAGAATGGGTAAATAAGGGAGAAGTAAAAGAGAAGAGTTACATAAGTGGTCACTGAAAGCATGTATTAACACTATGTTTGGGGTAAGAATTTCAATTCATGGTTTCCTATGTACTGCCTGAATCATCAAGGTACTGCCTTATCTTTCCTGACCTTAATTTCCTCATATAGGAAATAACAGCTATAAAGACATAAATTTATTATGTTGTTGGAACACATAAAAGGCAATGTGTGTAATCATAAAGCATGTAGGGTCTGACATATAGCATTTCCCTGATAATTAGTGAGGTCAAATATCTGTTCATATGTCTGTTGGATTCATATGTCTGTTGGACATCTGTATGTATTCTTTGGAGAAATGTCTATTCAGGTCATCTGACTTTTTGTTTTTTCTATTTCTTTTT